>JAZHYW010056360.1:0-15787 GCA_037355805.1 Ixodes ricinus
TATTAGCCCCGAGAAGTTCGCGTGGCGCCCCCTTACGGCGAACCGGGGTGACGTCACGGCGAGGAGAGAATTTTTCCCCGACTCGCCCCGCTCGCCCTGTGGAGGCTGTGACGACGCTAGCTGTCGGCGCGCTCGTTTCTATTTAATTTTTTTTTCCGTGTTTTTCGTAGGAAGTGTAAATTTTTAAATGTGGCTTTATTGAGGTATGGCCCGTAGCTACAGGCGAAACTTCAACCAACATTTTAAGCATGGTTGACAGGGCAGGCAACGCATGAATCACAGCTGGTATATGAAAATAAAGAAATATGGCCACAATTGCAGGAGCATCACTATAGATTTACATCTCACACAATAAATGCTGCTGATGGTCTGAATGAATTGGCAGGTTATGTATACTATATTTTTTTTGTATCTCTGTTTATAAACAAGATCGCCGAAGCAGAAAAGCTGCATGCTGCTCGAGCAACATGCTAAATACAGTCTGGGCCATGGGGAGAGAATCACAAGTAAGACAGCCCAAGTGCAGGGGCAAAGTAAAAAAAAAAAAACAAGGAACATTTATTTCTATACATTGCTCGCATTTGACCTTTGCTGGATTCGGATAGTTTTTCAATGGACTACACGGGTGGTATCTGTGGACTTGTTTATATCAACCCTCAAGTAATGTATAACAAACGTAAGCGAAGGTGTCTAGCTCGTTATTAGTCCCTTAAGCCCTAAAATTGAGATTTTACCTAAATCAAATTGTCCTGAAGCTAAAATACCAGAAGCTTTTCTCACGCAGACTGTCACCCTTCGCAGGTTCCACATTTTCTGCTACTAGTGCTGCATCTACCACTGGACAGCCGTTCGAATGCTTGCTTTTACTCCTATTTTCCTCTGTTGTCAGAGAGTCCAGCTGTAGGGAGTCTGGAGGCTAAAGAAGCTTTTGGGTACCTGCAGCAGTGTCTCTTTTAATCTGAAATGACAATTCAAACTAAACGGTGTATTTTCCGAATACTTAAGGCTGGAATAAAGAATGTCAGGAAAAAGTATAAACATTCCAAATTACGGTACTATTGCTGTGCATATTTTGGGCAGTTCAATACATATCATACAGGCAACAGGGGGCAATTCGGCCGTTTTTGCTGCTACCATACAAACTAATTTCCAGTAATTGTACATCTTCTGAGAAATATGCCTGCATACGTGTATAAACTATATACTTAATTCACGAAGAAGCTACATTTATGTAAAACAACCCTGTTCCACGAGCACTTCAATGGCCTTCAGACGCAGGGCCTTTAAAACATCTGCGAACCAGCGCCTGCAGAGTGGCAGCGCAGAGTCGGGGTCGCGAGCTAATTTGCCGACCACCCAAAGGCCCATGATATAAATGCCACTTCAAATGCCTTGAAAGCGGGATGTAATATCGTCCTAAATCATGAACATGCAAGGAACAGAATTCCAGCGTCTGAAACACTTGCGCCACCGCTTCACCGACCCCTCGCAAGATTGCCTTGTGTCGTGTGGACGGACGGGGAGGTTCATCGGAGGAATCGCCTCCGCCGATAGCTTTCGGGATTTGTAACCCAATTTTAAAGGTAAAAGTGACAAGCAGGCTTATAAAATGTACGGAAGCACGTCAATATCGGCCTAACTCAACGTCTTGTACACCGGGTAAACGAGGTCCAGCTCCTCGAACCGGTGCAAAGAAGCGAGCCGGATGCGAGATCGCGGAGCGGAGTCCTCCGCCTGACGTCACGGTACACCTCACCCAATCAAGGCGCGGCGACCGCAGCGACGCTTGTGTTCACCAAATAATTGCGTGTGGTGCAGAACGAACGCATGTTTCGAGTAAATCGCTGACGTCACGGATCCGTTCTAAGCGGCATTTGCGCAACAGGTAAAACAATAGTTGCATTGCCCTTCGTTCGTCAGTTACTTAAAGAAGAATGTGAAAAATGAGAAACCAGTAGGGCTGGGAAATAGGCCGTTTAACCTACCGAATTTATCGGTTAAAGCTTTTTCATTTCATTTCATTTAATTTATGACCGTACTGGGCCACCTGGGCGGCCATTACATAAGGGGGAAGTAAATATAAAACAAAAAAAATATAACACGTCAAGGGTTGATATCAAATATAGAGACAGAAATAGGCTGAGAAAACATGTTATTTTACAGTGCAATATCTTCATTATACAATCATCTACTTAGTAAGTTCTGCTAAAAACAAGGCATGATCAGTAACTGTTAAGCAATGGACTCAGGTAGACGCATTCCAATTCCGTATACACAAGAAAAGGGGAGAGTTTCTTTTTAAAATGTTGGTTCTGGCAAAGGGCATTTTTATCCTCTGGCAATGATCACGGCGTAGGGAGACATGACTGGCTGAAGAGAAGAATTCATGGTCAGTCCAGGGCTTGTAAAACAGGTTATAAAAAAAGGATAATCTATCTACGGTGCGTCTAGTATTAAGGAGAGGTAATGATAAAGAAGCCTTAAGTGCAGAGATGCTCGTGGGTGAGTAGACAGCAAGAATGAATGTAGTCGCGCGGTTTTGGATTGATTGATTCTCAACATGTCAGATAGGCAAGCCTGATGGGAACTCCAAATGGTAGAAGCGTATTACATCTTGGATCTAACAAGGGTGCAGTATGACAGCTGTTTGATTTTCGGTGAAGCTTGACCAAGATGGCGTCTTAGAAAATCTAAAGTTTTATTAGCAATGGAAGTTATGTGTTCAATTGGAGGTCTCCATGAGAGGTCAGAGCTTAAGTGCACGCCAAGGTATTTAAAAGATGAAACCTTTTCAATGGACTGGGATGTAAGTTGATAGGTATAATTCACTGGATTACGCGGATTTATAAAAAGATACATTTACAATTATTATGGTTAATGGACATAACCCAACTCGGCACACCAGGGTTCAATTAGGGATAGGTATTCTTGTAATGTTAGGCAATCATCTTCACTGGAAATAGCGCGATAAACAGCAAGATCGTCAGCAAACAGACGAACACAGCTTCTCAGGCGATATCTGATATCATTTATATAAACAAGGAAGCGATTAACTTTTTAGAGCGCAGCTCTTAGGCGCCCGTTTCAAGCTTAAGCGACGGCAGCGTCGCCGTCGGCGTAACCGCGCGGTGCATTATGGAAAACGTCCCAGACTGCAACGCGCGAGTCTCACTCGTGACCCGCGCGTTTCATTATGCTACGTTTCCCATACTTCCTCCTCCCCCTCCTGCTCCCACCTCCTAGTTCCTGCTCCTCCCCCTTCTTCTCTCTCCTCCTCTTCCTCCTCCCCTCCTCCTCCTCAAGAGCTGCGCTCTAATTAGGCATTACAGGGAGTTGTGAACGTCTTTCATTTTTTAACCGGTAAATCGGTAAAATATTGACAAAACAAAACAAAAAGTAAAAAAGTAAATGCTTTTACCATGAAGACGTGGACGAGAACACGTGTATGAAGGGCAAACTATAGGTGAAATATTAACCTAAAATAAGCGGTAGGGGCGAGATTTGTAACTCCAGACAAGGGGGCGCAGAAGGTTTCACGCGTCCCGGCCGCTTCAGCGCCGCGCGAGTGTCCGTTTAGCGCAGCAGAGCCTATTGTGTGAACAGTAAAAGGAGATCGACCCTCTTTGCCTCATGCAGCTGAAGTAATTACCTGCGAGTTGAGTGTCTTTTTTGAACCTGTCTCAACTACACCTCGAGGTTGATTTTGACTCGAAATCGTAAATTTCGTTGTTTATCCACTTTTATATATATATATATATATATATATATATATATATATATATATATATATATATATATATATATAATGAAGGGAAATGAACGAGGTCAATTATTTTATTAATTAATCGATTAAAGGGTGGCGATTAATTGGGTTAATTTTTTTTTATTCGACGCCCAGCCATAAAATCTAGAAAAGTAGTCGGGCAAATCAGAACGCGAAGGAAAAACAAATCACATTTTATCTAAAAACAAAAGAAAGAAAAAATCTAGCTGTTTTTGTTTCAATATGGGGGTTTACACGAATAAAATATTAAACTACTTAAATTTTACAGCAATTCTTTCCTGTGCGTTATTATCAGTGATAGGAGGGATTGACCAATCTCATAGATGGAGCAGAATTTTTCCGGAACAAACGAGTTGCATGTTCGCAGCTGCGCATGCAGGTCGGGCGCTTGAGGTGGGCTCGGGCCACGGGCTGTTCGCCGCCGATCTCGAGCTAGATCTTCGCTCTCGCGTCCGCCGCTGCAGGAAGCGGCCGAGCAGGCGGCGCGAGATACGAGCCAGTACGTACATACGTAGATGGCAGTGGCTTACAAAACGTAGAATAAGCTCTGATTTCCGAACGGATTCCGAAGTTCCGTCCAGGTTCGAAATTATCGAAACCACAAGGTGCGGCGTTGCGGCCGTCTGGACCACCACATTTAACACGTAAAAAATGTTTTGCAAAAAAAAAAAGTTTAATATAAAGTTAAAACTCAAAAAACAAAAAAAGAAATAAAGAAGTGGCAGTTTTGCACTTCCTATGTCTTATAGCGGCCTGCTCTTCGTCTGATTACTGGTTTGCAAACCCGCTCCCAGGAACATGGCGTGGCGCCACCTGACGGGCCTATTGTCGTGACGTAGGATGGAGGATCACGTGACCGTTTCCTGCACTCTGCGGCAAGGGTGGAATGTCTCGGTATTCACTTTTTTAATACTACGGGTGTTTAAGGCTTCTTTTAACCCAATGTTTCGTTTCACTACTCGACCCAGTCGAGTTCCTAAATCGGCTACCGTACGAATGCTTCCGGGGAGCCGGTGAGTCGGTTGCAGGCGAGCAGGGAAACGGTCGCTGCACGGAAGCGCGGCGGCGTGGACTAGAGGTAGGGGTACGGGTCAACTTGTCGTTTTCGGCGGCTGTCTCGCGCATCGCAATGAATGCTTATAAAGTGCGACCTACCGTTTAAAAATAGGCGATTTTTTTTTACTTTTATTCGATTGGGCATCCCGTTACTGTGTACCCCTTTTCAGTCGTGCTGTCTGTAAGCAGCATCAATGCGTTCGTGGACAAGGCCCACTAAATATCCCGGCTATTGCTTGAGGGCGAAACTGTGCTTGAAGCGTGACACGTGTTCTGTAGAATCAAGAATCTGGATAAGGATTGCTACACGTACATTGGATTCGTACTCCAAACGTCGGCACTCACTTCGTACCCGCACGAGCTGGATGGAAGAAACGTTGGTGACACATCGTGCTCCTGCAAAGCATGGGTGAAGGAACATGCCGTGTATCGTTACTTGGTTGGGTTGTATGTACCCACCGGCCGGCGTGCTGTGAAATCGATCGAGGAGCTCGCGGCCAGAGCCGGGAGCGAAACAACTGGAGCACCCTTAAGCCTGGTTCAGACAGTTGCGTTTGACTACGTTTCGGCTGCGAGAAACAAGGACATCCCTGCTGCTTATATCGCGTACCAAGCTGATTCCTTGAATTGAATTCCACGCTTCATACGAAGCACAGATGTGCCGGTGTCTCGCTTTCGGTTCTCAACGCAACGCAGTTAAACGCACTCATGAACGCAAGTGTCTCAACCGGCCTTTAGAGATTGCGATTTGCGATAAACGGTGAAGTGAAGCGCCTTTTTCCAAATATAATCGGTCGTCTCCCGTTGTTCTCGTGGCTCAGAAATAAAGAAAACAAATTCTCGTGGCTCAGTGGTAACATGCTCGCTTCCCAAGTCGCGAGTCGCAAAATCGATACGGTGCAACTAATTTTTTTTTTTTTTACGTTTTTGAAGCACAGGTTTTGTAGCTTTTCTGCGGTGTCGGAATTTTCGAGCGACGAATATTAAAGCTTGTTGATAACATTTAATTTCATAAACTAATATCAGATCATCCAAAGGCCAATGACAGTTGTTCGTGTACAGCATTGCTGTTTTTCTTTCTTCTGTAAAGAAAGATTATGCAAATATCCCTGTAGCTAGGTGTATTAGAGTTGTAGAATTGTTTTGTTTGGGCCCCTACAAGATAAGCAGATAGGTTACAAAAAGAAAAATATTACTTGCTAATACGAGTGCAGCTACTTGCATCAGCAATCTTTAAAGTAAAATAAATGAAGCCACATAACATTCTCACATTTATGCAGCTGCTGGTTGCTTAAATACCACTAAGCTGTGAGTGATGTTTGCATTAAAATAGTCAGTGAAATTTTATGTCTTGTTACCCTCTGTAAATTACTGTTTCAAGTCTATTAGCACCCAGCTCTACTTGCATTGCGTGCCGCCAACTTGTACATACATTTTTAACCCCATTGTTCAAATGATATTGAAGTTGTATGAGAAAGGTACTGCTACGCAGGGTGAGACTGTTCACATTTTATGAATCATATTGGAATGCTTCTCCTTGGGGTAGATGTGGAAGCTGATATTTGGGTCGGTCGCGTAACTGCGGCATTGCGGCCCCGAACAGTACTTTACCATTGCTCTCTGAGCTCGAAAGCTGCCGAAGCCGATCCACGCGTGTACTGATCAGGCTACAAACACAGAAAAAATGCGAAAGTACCGAGCGAACGGTTTCCGAAGGCCCCGACCAAAGCAAGGCGGAATAGCTGGCCTTATCACGTGATCCTCCATCCTACGTCACGGTCGAGCGATCGCAGCGCTCCAATCGGTCCCGCTCGGGGCCAATAGCCCATCCATCCGGGAAACGTGGCGCCAATTATTTTAATGCGAATAGCATTTTAATGCGAATAGCATTCTTTGGCTACTTCACGCACTTTTCGTCTATGTATCTATCTGAGCTATCTAACCTCTAGTTTAAAAATAGACAATAGTTAAATTAGCGCAACTTTGTTAGTAAACTCCATTCACGGCCGCTCGATGTCTGACACCCGCTCAGCGATTGAGTGGTTATGCTTCCTCTCAACCGTTGCGTGAATCGCTATGCGGAGACCAAGTCGTCTGCTCCTTGCGCAGGAGTTGAGGTGACGTCAGAACGACACCGAGCTCTGATTGGCTTCAGATTGGATCAGGATAGCGGGTAGACCTCAATGCTAGATGCCTTCAGGTCTACCCACTATTTTTTTCTGGGGTTCTGACATCATCAAAAATCCCTGTGCAAGAAGCAGACGAAACTTCGCATAAAATGGAAAAAGAAGAACTCTGCGCCACGACTTCGTGCGAGAGAAAGTACTTTCTAACGCAATGCATTTGTGTGTCTCAAAAAACATGGCAGTGCAAAATCCTTTAAAAACGTGGAACAAATATCTATAGTAACGGGCTGCTGATTCGTCTCTGTCCCGCAGCGCACTCCAGCGTGCATTGGGAAGCACGTTTTCCAGGCGAGGGCGCGCACGTGAGCGGCAGTAGTTGCCGCTTCCCGTGATGAAAGTGGGCATTTGACTCTTTGTAGCATGTTTTGTAGCAGGAAATACATTGGTTTGGAGCAGCCACTGATGCTTTTGGAGCAGATGAACATCTGTTAGCACATCACTTTAAAAATACAAAAAAGTGACTCATGGATTTTTTTTTACAATGATTGACGGTTCCTTTTTAAAGCATATTACATATTATCGTTCGTAATCAGAATAGATGAGACGAAAAAAGAACACAAAGCTTTCTTTTTTAAAAAATAAGGCTCAGGTCAGAGTAGGTTCAATTTACAACGGTTGTTAATTTTTTTTTTTTTAAACGAAGCATAAAGCTTAGCACTTTAGTTGAGATAAAGCCTCTCTCCCCCTCCCCATTTTACACTCGATAGTTTACTTAGCCTTCAAATAGAATTCCTTTAAAAAGCCAGCAAAAACCAGCATATCCCCCAAAGTACGTCTGTCAATAAAAATACGTCCCTCCAAGTTTTTTTAACCTCACCATACCTAATATTCTACGAAGTGTCTAGCATTACGTCCAACGTAACTCAAGTTACGTCCAAATCTCCGCCTTCCCTAGGTTCACGGGGGAGAGAGAGGAGGGCGGGGGGTTAGGTATACGCAATTCAGTGCTCCGTCCGGACGTAACCCTAGCCACAGCGAATACTCTAACATCATAAAGTGCAAAAACAACTCGCCCACAAATATTAGGAAACCCACAGTTGTGCTTTAAAAGTGACACCGCGTTTAGCGTCGTTGGAACCAGGTTGAGTCAAAGTTCGCTGCCCGGTGAACTGCTCAAATATAGACCTGCTTACGTTTCTTTATTTGTGTCCTTTCTGGGCCCAGCAGAGATCGACGACCTAGAGTCAAGACCAAAGAAGGTTGACTTGTTGTAATAGTACTCAGCATGATTTCCGATCCGGACCGCGCTTGCAACCGCGCAGTTCGGTCTGCCATGTCGACCGCCGTTCCTAGCACTCCGATGCGATGCGGTGAAGCTCGACGCGAGCGCGCTGGTGTGAGGCCTGAACGTTGAAGCGAGCTACGCGAATGCCGTGCTGGACTGCGACTGTGGCCACAGCACGAAAAAATGCGACAGACATGATGATAAAATAACTTCATAAAAAAAAAGTACGTTGTTTCTGTGTTATTATTATTATTTTTTACCATTTTCTGGCGACTTAGCTCCTGGCTTTGCCAACATCGTTTGGAAATTGGCGATGATGGGGCCAGCGTGGTTAACGAGCAATCTCGACGCTACGAGCCACATGGGGCCAAATTACAAACAGCGCCAAAAGCGCAACATCGTGACATTCGTCATCGCGCGTGTCCTTTCATCAGCTACATCAATTAAGCGCAGCGACTGTTTCGTGACTCGCGCCTTTAGTAAACGTGTACATAGTAGTATGCTTTCGAACCAGGGAACCCGGAACCGAGGGGGGCAACGGGGGCTTGAGCATTTGCTGTCATGTTCCAGGGGGTGCTGGGCAATATGCTGGGCCCCCGTGCATTTGGCTCAAGGCCTCCCTCTACCCCAGGGCCGTACGGGCTGAGGGGGCTGCAATGCTAACCCCTAAAACAAAACAACAAAAAAAAACGAAAAACAAATATATGTTGGTTTTAGTTTAGAACAGCTCAGACCTAAAGGCGGAACAAACTCAGAGGAGCCTCTGGGCCCTGGGTTTCTGACGTCGTGCCTCATCCCCCCCCCCCTTCCTTTTTTTTTTTTTCTTCGACGGGGAAGCGGTTTTTTCTAAACGAGGGGGTGTTTGTGAGCTCGTTGTAAAACACTGTGCTAGAGCAACAAAATGTAAGTGTTGCCTCCCACCCTCCTTGTCGGAGGGAGCAAAGCAGTCGACGCTGGCGGTCCCTTTGAGTTCTCTTCTAATTGAAACCAGACAGAAGGACGGCCACGGGGTTCTCTATTCTACTGGGGCACCCTCGACGCGTTATACGCACAATCGTTTGTTGGAAGGCAAGCAAGTGTCGACGAAGGCTACAATTAGCAACATACATGCTACACATTAGTTTTTGTATATTTTTGGTCTTTTAACGTGGTTCCATATGGAAAGTTTCCTCCGACACGACAAGTTTGTGCTTGTCGTTTCGGACACAAGCAAAAAGAAATATCGGTGAACATCCCAAAGCATTCTTTTCTAACCACTAAGAGGCGTTTCAAGGAGCCGGCTCTTGAGATGTCCCCGAAAGTTTTCGAGAGGCAGTGACTGCAAGCAACTGCTCTGGAGCCCGTGTCTGATCTGCCAGTGCGAGACACCTTTTCCGCCATCGTGTGATATGATCGCTACAATTTGTTTTACGAGTTTCTGAGGTATGACTTTTTATTCTTAGCTTAGAGCAGGAGTGGCCAAGCTCCGGCTCTTTGCGTGTTAAAGTGCGGCTCGTGGCTCCCTAGTATTCCTAACCCTAACCCCCCCCCCCCCCCCCCTCCTTTCCCGCCTTGAGCACTTCCCCAAGAAGAGAAAAGGAACAAGTTTCAAATTGAGACAGGTTGCGGTTTGGTCCTGTGCTACCGCTACCATACGTACGTACAGTTGGACTGCTTTTGACTTGAATAGATCTAAAGTAGTTCAAGTTTCATTTATTGGTCTTTAAAAAACATTTGAACCCCCCCTCCCCTTCGCCCCCTCTTTTTTTTTTTTTCTTCTGCCTTTATCTCTTTTAGGCGGCCCTTGGAAGTTTAGTGGTTTTGTTTGCGGCTCTTAGGCCGGGTCAGCCTGGCCACCTGTGGCTTTAGAGTTATACGTCTGAATGGCTGCGAAGTTCTAAACTACTGAACTTAGAAGAAACAAGACCATTTCCAAATCTAATGGGAACATTTTACCCTTAAAACAGAGCATGTAGGAGAGGAGTTTGAAAATACCTCCTTGATCTTCATAGGAGATGCCCGTGAATGTGCCCAAAATGATAGAGTTTGCTATATTACAATCACATTTAGTCTTAATTATTTCTTGTATTATTTGTATGCAGAAGTCTGTTAGTTCGGGACACGAGAGTTCAGTTATTAGTAGAGGGTGGACGAGGCGGTTTGAGCCCTAAATACTTTAACCACCAAGATTACTTTGTTGTATGTTTTGCTTTCATTGTTCAAGTCCCCATATGTAAGATAAAAGTAAATAAATGAATTGAAAAAAAAAGTCAGTAATTAAAGGGGTCATGAGACGATATCGGATTGGAATGTTGATGACTTTGAAGAGGCGTACTCGTCCTAGTCTGAATGTATGGGCACACGGTATAGGTAGTGATAATAAACCTTCTATAAACAGTAAAATATTAGTAATGTTTTTTTTTCGATTTTATTTGTTTTTATTCTCCCCCCTCCCCTCTTTTTTTTCGACCGCATGTAAAATACTTTTTGGGGTCGCTGTTTTGAACCTTCGACTGTGCTCTAACCTAAGATGAACAGAGTGAGTAGAGGCGCCGTGAAATAGGGTGGTTCAAGTCACCAGGCTCGATCTAAAATGGACCGTAAAATCGACGCCTGCACGTAGCCATCTAAACTTTTCGTCAAAGGTGTATTTCACAGGTCGGTTTTTTCTTGTAAGATTACAAAGCATAGTTCTCTTTTAGTAAAAAATAGGGCCAAGAAACTTGCCAGGGCCTACGGCGGGCGGTGACCCAGACGACCAAGTCCAGTAGCGGGGTGTGTTTGGCGTTCGTATTGATAGATGGCGTCGGGAGCAGCGTCTAGATAGAGTAACTGTTTAGGCTCTGCTTGCAGAGCCAGAGTATCGCGTTCCTTTTCCTTTCGCTGCCATCTCCGTATTGGCGGAGGAGTGGTCACGTGGGCAGAACTGGAGCGGACCTTCGTGCGGAAAAGCCGCCTTCCAGAGCGCCGGGTTTCGGGGGGGGGGGACATATTTTCCGCTTTACGTTAAAAAAATATAGATCCTAGACTAAAATCAATCGGGCCGAAGGCTTCTTAAGTCATTGAACATTATGTGCGTCAACTGGCTACAGTACAATCCTGTTTTTTATAACGCGAGTGATGTTTTAGGACATCCGTTTCCAAGGTATGAAGCAGACGACAGGGACGACGATCGAGTTGCTCGCGTCTGCGGCTCTGGCGAAGTGATACGCGATACGCGACCGGCACATCCGGCCATCCTGGCGAGTCGGCGTCACTCGGAGAGATCTCGTTCGAAAGCGAGGGGACGGCGTTTTCGTCAGCCGCTGCGTCATTTACCACAATGAATTTTGCAAGCACTTAGAAAGAGCCCCGTGAAAATGACAGGCTGTAGTGTTACGAAGTGCAGAAATCGAGCGGACAGCGGCAAGAGCTTGTACCGGATTCCGACGGCGAGACACGATCTACAAGAGCTCTATTCGGGCGTCTCGAATTCGTGAAATGGCAAAACCTTTGGATAAAAGGGGGAAAAAAAGTTGTACACTATTTTAGCATGAAAGTGCGGGTGCTCGACTTTCCTCAGATTCGCATATAATTCGGACGCACAAAGGTAAAGCACTGCTCAGTCTACATTAAACCAAATAAACTGTCTGCTAAAAAAAAAAAAGTCAGAGGTTGAGCAGCGGCACCGCTCTTCGATTAAACACAAGATGAAAATAAGCAGACCTGCGTTCTTTTGCGTCTTGCGATTGATCGAGGGAAAAGGTCCTCCAAACGTTGGGCAGACAGCGGGCTCACGGTGCAATATGCGTCCCGCAACAGCGACTTGACGACTTCACTTCACACGCGACCCGCGGGTGCGATTCTAGCAATCGAGAGGGAAACAGGAAACGACGGGAGAAAGATGACAGCGCACTGCGCGGCTCGTCGCCGCAAGCCGCACTATTTTTCCTTGCGCAGCGCGCCGCTGCACGCCGCCTCACGTATCCGCCTTCGCGTCCCCTGCAAAAACCGACCGTGGCTTCCCGCAGTGCTTGGCTCCAAAATGGCACCATTGTGGTACTCTGCTCCGCAAGCGGAGCATATACAGTTACTCTACGTCTAGAGTTCCTGTATATAGCTTACCTACGGTAGCAGAGTTGCGCATTCAGCCTCGGCGGGGTGGCCGTAGCGCCGGCTTTCCTGCACGCCCTGGATGCTTTGCTCCTCACGTGACTGAATTTGGCGAATAGCGGCGCTGCGCGCGCCACCGCGCATGGCAAACAGGAGAGGAGGGGAAGGAGGCGAAAGCAGGGGAACATACGCCGGGGAGCGAGCGACGTCGGCGGAGCGACCGTAAAGGTGGCTTTTCTTGCACGGCGCCGGATGCTTTGCTCCTCACGTGATGGATCTCGGCGAATAGCGGCGTGGGGAAAACAAATGCGCAACCGACCAGCGAAAGAAAGCAGACGACACGCAGACGAAATCCGTTGGCAGCAAAAGCGCCGCCGTTATGCAGACGCGTTTTTTTTTTACTTAAACTTTTGTTTTTATTGTTCACATTTATTTTTTAACCGAAAATACATTTCAAAAAGATTATATTCATTTTAATAAACCACGGTGGTCGCGAGCCGTCGCGATAAGGAGGTAGCGCCATCTATCAGTACGAACGCCAAACACACCCGCTACTGGACCCCTGTCGTCTGCGCTGCTGCGCGCCGTAGACCCTGGCGAGTTTCTTTGGCCTTATTTCTTACAGAAAGAGAGCTACGCTTTGTAATTTTACAAGAAAAACCGACCTGTGAATTACACCTTTGACAAAAAGTTTAGATGGCTACGTGCAGGCGTCGATTTTTACGGTCCATTTTAGATCGAGCCTGGTGACTTGAGCCACCCTATATATATTTGTTCCATTTTCCTCTTCTGCGTGTCATGAACATCAGGATCGATTAATAATAAGATATTGTTATTCTTTGTTTAAGATCATCTCGGCGCAAGTGTGGAGCAACTCTAAGCAAAAATGGCATTTTGCCGTAAGATGTAGCATAATTTCGTTCATGGCGCAGTTTAGCGCAATCAGCGCAGCACCTCCATCACTGCCGCTTCATGATGTGATACCTTTCGACTTCCTTTCAAACGAGATATAACACAGTGACTCACATTTTCTTGAGAAAGAGTAGTCTAATTGACGAAATTATTATTAATCGAGGATGGGGTACATGCTAAAAAAAAAAATAGGATTAAATAATCCCAGTTTTCCAAAGTCCTTTTTTTTAATTTGTGTTGAAGTATATTAAATTCGAAAGAATAGACCATTTCCACTTTCCAATGCCACTTCGTGCCACAACAGCAAACAAAAATATATATATATATTTTTTAACACAGAGCGATGGGACGAGCAATTTCCGACTGATCGTAGGGTCCTGACGTCACAGCCATCTGACGTCGCGCGGGAATTTCAAACAACCCACAACGCCCAGGTGAAACGTGACGTCACACGGGGAATGAAAGTGATTAAAACATGAAATGTAATGCGAATTAAAGGTCACCTCATGTCTCAAATGATTTCACTTTATAAAGCAAATAATTTGCATTAAAGAAAAACTTCAGGCGCGATTCGAACCCAGAACCCTTCGGCAGCGAGCCACAAACACTACTGACTAGGCCAAGCAGAGACACGCTTGCACGGCTGTCCTCCTGAAATTTTTCGCCATGCGGCTAATTCTTGTCTCTTTTCAGCTTCGATGGTGACAAAGAAACTCCGGCCTGCACGAAGAGCTTACCCCGCGTAAAACCCACATCCGGGTGCTTGGGGGCAGAGTGCGTGCCAACTGATTCATTGAGGCGTATCCAAGATAGATGATGACGCTGCGCATGTCATTCAATTTGTGCATTGCGCTGCGCTGTCGAGTACCCAGAACGGTGGTCGGCAACTAGTGGCCCGCGGGCCGGACCCGGCCCGCGAGGCAGAATCATCCGGCCCCAGCCCCCCAGTACCCCCCCAACACCCCCCCCCCCCAACGCGGTCAGCTTAAAAAGAAAAGAAAAAAAGATAAGTGGACTTTAACTCCTGCCCGTTGCCTGTCGAGAGACATTTGTTTGTTCCAAAATTCATTTAAGGCAGATTGCAGCCCAGGTTCGAGTTAGCACTACGATAGAGCTGGCCGATCTGCAAAGAGATAATAATTTGAAGACGCATTTGCAGCAAACGACCTTGTTACATTTTATGCTGGCCTTGCAGGATTTTACGTTCATGAATCTTAAGAAACTCGCAGCCACCATGATTACAGTGTTCGGGAGCACATATGTCTGCGAGTAGACTTTTTCACGACTGAAGTGCATAAAATCCAACTTGCGCTCACGAATGACTGACGAGAACCTCCACAATGTTTTGCGACTCGCAGTTAGTAGCTTGAATGTGGATGTCCGTAGTTTGGCGAGCGCAGTTTTCAACACCAGAAGTCTCACTGAGAGGAGTTTCTAGGTTTTTCGTGGAAATGTTGTATCTCATGTTGTGTGTCGTGAAATAAGAGACAACTATTCCTTTTGGATTTATGTACGTGAATGCAAGTTCGTGCAAGTTTATATCAGAGTTTATATTTTGCCGAAAATTTGGAGCTTATCGGAGTTTATTTTTGTTTGGTTCCCATTTCTCCGAAATTCGAAGATTTTATGCGTTTCCATTTTTCAAAAATATTAATAATATCCAAGTGTAAACGAGCACTAGACTAGTCGAAAAGAATGTGTCCCACGACAACATTTGCAAACGAGCTGTTGCTTTGATAAACGTCAATAGCTTAAAATCAATAAATTTCCAGTAGGAAGTCGCCGAGCAGCTAGTTTTCAATTTCCATCTATTACATCCTTCCTACCCCCGCGTTTGGGTAAAGCCGCTCCAATCCCCTCTTCCACCTTTTATGAATCCTATCTATATGGTTCATAGCTTTCACTGATAAAAAAACACAAACCTTTCCTCTAGGCAACCGTCAATAGTACGGCCCAAACTGGAAACCGGCGCAATGACTTTCTCCGTGATCTGAAAGTACAATGACCTGTTGTCCTGAATGAAAATTTACAAGATAAGCGGGAAGAATCCCTTCTGTAAACGGTCCGAGATTTGAAAGAAAACTGGGGTGAAAGCATTTCTCAGGACCAGTGAAATCTCGTGCGCTGAACCAAAACTTTAATTGTCAAAATATCGTTATTTTTTTTCGATTGAGTTTCATTGAAATTTTGAGTTTATCGAGTCAGTTCGAATGGACAAAACATTCCACCGGCGGGTGTTTTTCGGAATCTCTCACGTAGACAAGGAACCCTGCTTATCATGTATGTCCTGAATTTACGACTTTCTTCTGACGATTTTTAATTACTTTCACGGCATGTTTCATGTTTGGAATCTGAATAAAACTATGAAAATCGTCCTTGTGCAGTACTCAGCGGCCAAGTCTAAAACCTAGATGCGTTAACCTTCCCTGTATGGTAAAAGTGCAACAATTTTTATGCACCAAAGTGAGTCTGTTTTGTCCCCTTTCACAGCAGGTATTTTAATGCTTCGGGAATTACCTTAATGCTGAAGAAGCGAGTACCTGAACTGGCATC
>JAZHYW010056361.1:0-17614 GCA_037355805.1 Ixodes ricinus
CTGACTCTGTAAGGCGCGACATAACTTGTATTGCGCCTTCCCTGCGAGCCTGGAACATTCTACCTTCCCAAGTAGCACAAAAACATTCTAAGAACATTCCAAGAACATTAGCAAGAACATTTGCAACGTTCTCGGAACGTTTGCGAATGTATCTGGGAACGTTCTCAGAACGCTCTTAGAACGTAGCGTAGAGACTTATCCATCACATCTGGGGAACATTCTCCACGAAACGTTTGGAGAACGTTGAAAGAACATTGAATAAACATTCACAACATTCTAAGAATGTTTCGAAAAGCAGACTAATGTTTGCAGAACATTCTCAGAACAGTAAATCAACATTCATGGAATAATGCTTATGGTAGTTGCAGGTATCTATTCTGAAGAAAAGAAGAAAAACCACAATTGGCCGAATGCAGACTATGACGTCAGCAAAGGACGTATCATCGACGGAAGTAAGAGGAATGTCAGAACTTCAATCAATTTAGACGGAGAGCGCTATGATTTCAGGCTTCCACGAAACACCATCGAACTTGTTGTTCACAAGGTAATGACGTCACGAAAAGGTAACCAAACGTGGGCGCCACCGAAACATCTCGCCACAGCACCAATGAGCCATACTACAAATATGGATGTGGTAAAGCTCCTCACAGGCCGATTAATATTTTTAATCGAAAGATATTTTACAAGGCGCAGGAACAAGATTCCGCTTCCCTGGCACACTAGCCTAAGGCCCGTTCAGACCAGACAATTTACACTATCTGACAACTTGACAGTCGCAATCACCAGAGCAAAGCGATGGTCGTCCAGCGTTCGACATCGCAGCAGCCTGAAGTGCTAGCGACTTGCTAGTCATCAGTCGATTCACTTTGAGATCCTGTTCTTGCTACTGTTTAGAGCGCGCCGAGCTGGACGACGCTAAATCAGACGTGCTTTTACTAGTCTTTGAATGCCGCGTTGAGATATACTGAACTCATCTATTCTGAAACGCGTTTAGTTAATCCAATAACGATCCGATTTCAAACGCAGAACGACAGTCTTTAGCTGTCATCATCAGCACCTTACTGGTGGTGATCACAGTGAAAGGACTATTGAGTCGCTCCCGATTGGTTGCTGCCGCTTGCAAACGGAGCCTGCGAGTTGACTCGTCTGTTTCAGAGCCAGACGCCGATCTCAGCAATTCGGCTCGATCTAGGAAAGCTAGGGAACAACCTGCCAGCAACGCTCAAAATTGCTGCAAAAGTTACCCACGTCTGAAGCGAGCCGTAAGCACGTACTAACGACAATTTACTTCCTATCTGACACTTGTCAAGTTCTTTCCATTCAAAAGGTGCTGCATACAAAACCGATTTCTCACTCCGAGCTTAAGAACAGATACACATGGCATCCCACATTCGACTGCAGGATGTAGCCGTTTTCAAAGTTTTGAACCTCACATGATAAAAATCGGGTCTATTCAAAACTGCACATCTACATACGCAGTGAGTGCCAAGTTTATTATCAAGTTTTGAAAACCACTGCTTTTCTCCTACACCTTATATCACATTTCTCGGTAGACTCATACAAGATAAAACTGATCCCTTATGCTAAGTTTCCAGAAACTCCACTTAATTTGCATATTTTTGGCACAAAGATAGTGGATGGTGTTTCGAACCACAGGCTGCGTGAGAGCTCCGTAAAGTTGGCTTCACCTGCGAATATTCTAGGAATGTTGGCAAGCGAACATTCAAAGAACGTTGCGCATATGAATGTTCGAAGGCGAATGTTCCGAGAACATTGTGCGTACGAATGTTCGCCAACGAACGTTCCTAGAATGTTGAGCAGCTTACTTTGTAGGGAATGTTCGCATACGAACGTTCCTAGAACGTTCCGAATGCTGTTTTAACGTTCCTTCAACATTCAGAACACCCAGGGAACGTTCGCACGACATTGGGTGCTACTTGGGTTGTTCGTCCTGGAAGTATACATTCTGAGCATGAAGAAGCTACACGGCTGTGCAACGTTCTAGAATCTTCTTCTTACATAAAGTAAGACAAAACGACAATCAATGGCGGGATTCAAACCCTGGCCATCTGCGAGGGAGCCAAGCGCTTTGCCTACTTGGCCAGCTGTGCATGCAGCAATATGATACTTTGTTTGCTGCTTGCTTCACATCTTGCTTAAATTGTATGGCCTCTACCAGTGATACTTCTTTGTAGGATGTCCTAAATCACAGTAGACATTTATTTGCAATCTAGTGCTGGAAAAGCTTAATTTGTGTGAGGACCTAATTTTCGTCAATATCACAACTTAACAAATATTGCAAAAATTTGATTGCTCAAATACATCTTTGCATGGTGACTAATTATCCCTTTTAATCGCAGAAGGACTTGTGCGCAGAAGTTTCCCGAAACCTTCGCTTCGCAAAATTTACGAAATATTGAGCTCGCAAATATGGAGTCATTCGCACATAGGCAACACTAGAACCAGGCACCATGTTTAGCATCAAAAGCCCTAATGATGAATTTTCAATTGTAATTTTTTTTATCGCTGCCATCTTATTTTTGTGTTCCGTATCGTTGTATAGTAATGGTCAAATCACCAAGTGCAAACCGCATATTAACTGCCGCTGTTTTGCACCGAATGACTATAGGGTAAGGTGAAATGTGCATCTAATAATAATACGAATAGTGATTTTTATTGGCTCGGGAGAGCCGCAGCACCGCAGGATGGCAACAGCTTATACCATGGTGGCCCACGGCGGCACGTCTAGTGACGGTGATTACAGAATGCTATACGCAAGATTAGGAAAGCATAGTTTTCTGCGTATGTCGAACATAAGGCCTCTTTCCTCTCAGCTCTTGAATTGGACTATGGTGGCCTAACCCTTCTATCGTGCAATCACAGTGTAAAAATACAAAAACAAATTGCCATTACCCGCTTCCAGGTGAGCGGCCAGCGCTTTTGGGGCCTCTTCTCGGAGCTGTGCCCGAGCGCACATGCATTCTTTGGACCCTGCTTTGTGCACAACTACTGCCCCCTGGTGTTCCTGATGCCCTCGGGGGCAAACCTGACCCCCAACAAACTGCCCGCCCAAGCCCGCTTGGCCATGCAGGTGAGGAGACGGCCATGAGCCGGCGTTACTTTGCCAGTAACATGTCTGCGATTGGTGTGTTTAGCGTCCTATTGCCGCATCCATGGCAGAGTTGGCATTGCGTGCGGTCTCGTGCCAGGTCGCGAGGTTCAACCACTCAGCAGCAAATTTCTTCATTTTATCTTTCGCGACTCTTCTAGAACGTTCTAGTGGAACCTTGGAACACGTAGCTCGTTCCTGCGCAGAATGTTCTAGACCACGTAGTCCGTATAAAAGAAGTTGAGACTGGCAACGTCGGAGAAGTAGCCCTTCCATCGCGTACGCAGGATGCGCGGTGCATTTTTGGTGTTAGTTGAAGGCAGTTCACCTATTGGATGTTTACTTTGAATTCTGTATTCGTCTGCCATTTTCCATCCACGACACAATAATGCCCCTGCATCGAAAGTGGTAACGAATTATGTCACAGGAGCCGGCGTGTCGTGCTGTCAAATGTCCCGATCGTGGCGGTTGGTTGCAGAAGTTCCAGCAAAAAGCACGATCGGACGCATGTGTCGCTGTCGAGTCCCAACTTGCGGCTGCTACTTCTCCGTGGACTGTAAAGCTGAAGAGCTATCTACAGCACAGTGGGTGTCTGCTGTGTCCCTCTGCTGTGCTACCTGCAGGATCGTGCACCAGCGTGGCCCTTTTGTGACGTTTAGGGGCCACAAATGAGCAAGTTTGAGACTTGCTCCATGCACCCTATATATTGGCGTCCAGCGTGTCCCTGCTAGGACCTCCGGGCGTGTCCCAACGCAATCTGAGAAGATACTCTAGATCTCGGGGATTGAACACGGGTAGCAATTGGTCAAGATTGCTCTCCTCACGACGCAAAGTACCGATCGATGACGGATGGCCGCTTTTGGAGGTTTCGTTTTACTCTCACTCCACTCCCGCTAAATAAAAAGTGAGTTGCAAGAAGTTTGATTGAAAATGCAAAAATGAAAGCCATCCCTGTAACGCCTAATTAGAGCGCAGCTCTTGAGGAGGAGGAGGGAAGGGTATACCTCTTCCCTCCTCCTCACCTCCTCATCCTTCACCTCCCCCCCCCCCCGCGGCCCCCTGAGGTCACGGGGGTCACGTGACCTCAGGGGGGGTCAGTGACCTCATGCATGGTTGCGCCGACGGCAGCGCCCGCTCAGGCCGGAAACGGGCGCCTAAGGGCTGCACTCTAAATATTGGGATCAGCTCTCAAAGCTGAGAATTCTGTTAGACAGGTTTTTATATGCGGTTGGAATGATTAGTGGGTAGACGAAAAACTAGCTGCCTTTATCTCTACTTACTGTTCAAACTTGTTCAAATGCCGAACGCCAGCGTCCAGCGTTCTCTTTCGAAAGCGCATAGAAAACACCACCCGAATGTGCCACATGTTCAGAATGTTTCTGTGCAATGAAAATTATTTCCAAAGAAACGGTTTGATGAGTATACTGATATCATCTAGATATGAAACATTAGGCTCCTCTTGCAAAATGAGTCTTGCATTTGGCGCTATAAGATTGACTCGACTGTTAGTAAAGTCCTTTTTCATTTTTTTTTCTACATTAATCGGCTTTGTCTCTATGGTTACAGGCTTCTCATACGTAACTTCCAACAACAAGAATTAATGCGTAAAGGTAGCAAACTACCATTTTGATAGAAGTGGCGTGGAAGAGTGGGTATACGGCGACCAAGTCAACCAAAATGCATCTCTTTACGCTTCAGTGATGTGGGGTGAAAAAACTGAGAGGGATTGATCACACTGCCCTGGCAGACACTTGTTTCACAAACACAAGCACCAATGTATTCCAGTGCACTCTGGGTTCTCAAAGGGACGAGAAAGTGCTTCGGTTCCTACAAGCTAATTGCGTGCAAACTACTAGTAATAATTATTTATTTATTTATATTACCCTCAAGTCCAGAGGCATTATAGAGGGGAGTGGTGAGAGGACAGACAAAATAAGTGGAGAATACACAACAGTTAAAGAACGGGGAATACATGGTTTCAATACCGCAATCAACATTTGCTCTAAGTGATTCAGCTAGACGATTCCATTCCTTCGGAGCTAGAGATAAATTATGCTAAATATTTCTTATAATGGCAAAGTGGAACGCCTTCTTTGTGACTGTGATCCAGACGTGCGGGAACAAATGATGGTGGGACTATGAGCTGATTTCTGAGTACAGTGTTGTGATGGAGAATTTTATGATTGAGACAAACGCTAGAAATTTTGCGGTGATGTCCGAGGTAAGGTAGAAATAAAATGCTTTTCATTGATGTTATGCTAGTGGTGCGACTATAATTATCCAGAATAAAGCACGGTTATTACCTATGATTACAATCATGTTAGGGTTCTATATACTTCAATAGTGTGATGTTTTTGGCATTTAGCTTTTACTGCAAAGTCAGTGTTCGAGGGATTTCACTGCCTTTAAATTTCCTATTCTCTGCAATTTGGATTTTCTCCTTACCAAGCTCTATAAAATTGCAAATAAAAGAAAACAAACATTTTAAAGATTTGGCAAAGATTCGACAAAAGTACATTGTTGCTAGACCTAAAAGATGATATACACGAACTCAACTCTCCTACGTCACGCCGTGGTGGAGGCGCGTCGGACGCACTTCCGGTCTAGGGCTGTGGGCAGAAGTCGCCGTGCGAGACATGCATTCCTGTGTTTCTTTGTAAGAAACCAGACAAAAAACCTGCCTTCTCGTGAAAATGCTGCGACGGGGGCTGTACCAAGAGAGTCTGGGAAGGTTGGAAGATCAGTTTTCATGTGTTTCTGCCCCCTCCGTTCGTCCGACAACGTGGATAGTAGCCGTGAAAAGGGCAAACCAGACGCTGTCGAACTACGATTGCTTGTACGGGCAACAACTTTGTGGTCACCAGATGTATTTGCTTTGTTCCAACATGAACGAGAGAAAACCGCCAAGTTGTCCGGACCACCCACGGGTTGAGTGCGTCTTCAAATTCACACGGCCGCCTGATCGTTCAAACTTTCGTCTGCTCTTTCAAACTTGTCCGCTTTTTGTCGTCTGCTCGGTCAAACAAAAGCGGCCCGTAGACCAAACTTTGACCCGGTGGTTGCAATAAGAAGTAATTGCAGGCCTCATAAGACTTAAGTAGGCTCGGTGTAAAAAGTAGATACAAGATGTTGATCATTGGTACCAGTGGCCATCACCGACTTGTTACGCTTGGTCTGTTCCCGCTTCCGATTTTCAGTATCGACGTCGATCATCGACGCTACCTTCTACACTTTTGCAGCACGAGCGACGTCGCGGCCGAAAATAGCTAGAAGAATCTCATCATGGTTTTTGGTGTCTATTCTGCGGCGTTCACGCGAATGAATCGCCGCACGTCAAATTGTTTACGCAAAGTTTTAGCAGCGTAACGAGCCTTGATAATTTCGCTCAGGCGATTAAAGTGGTAAGACATTATTATGAGGACGCAGAATCGACAATTCCAACGCGAAAAAGAGTATGCAGACTCACACAGACACCGACAACGTGACATTCCAATGGTTTGTTGACGCGGGACGCGGTGCTTCTTGCCTGCACTCCATTGCGCATGCGTATCGAACTGTCGTCTGCTCTTTCAAACGTCTGCTTTTTGTCGTCAGCTCGTTCAAACGACAGCGGCCCGTAAACCAAACGTTGACCCGGTAATTGCGATAAGAACTAAGTGCAGGCCTCAAAACACTTTTGAAGGTTAGTTGGGGTAAGTATAGCTAAGTGTAAACAGTAGATAAAAGAAGATGTTGATCATTGTTATCAGTGGCCATCACCGACTTGCAATGCCCGATTCTACTTGCGGTTTCCACTATCGACGTCCACCATCTCAGCTACGGTCCACGCTTTTGCAGCCCCAGCGACGTCGCGACTGAAAATAGCGAGCAGAATCTCATCGTGGGAGTCAGGCTTTAGCGCCCATTCTGCGGCGTCCACATGAAATGAATCGCCGCACGTCACATTATTCACGCAAAGTTTTGCCTCGTTAATTTTGCTGAAGCCGCTCAAGTAGTCGGACATTGTTAGGAGGACGTAGAATCAACAATTCCAACTCGAAAGAGAGCACGGGGACTCCCACTGACGCCGACAACAACGCAATTCAATGGTTTGTTTATGGGCGACGGCGGGCTTCTTGCCCACCATCCACCGCGCATGCGCGGCGCCGGTGGCGTCCGCTAGGGGCGCTCCGGTTTGTTTGTAAACATGAGTTGGTGTATACCATATTTTCGTGTGAAAAAAGTTTCTAAATTTATTTTTAATATATAATGACACAGTTATTACTAAATAAGATGATATTGTACAATATAATTGTATCGGTCTAATTCTTGTGTGTTTGCTAGTAATTTTAAAGTGACTTTTTGCAGAAGTGGTGTGACAACGGGGTTGAGCAGTAGCGGTAGCAGTCTGCGCAGCCACGATATTGTCACTTGCGCAGTGGACTGCGTCATTTTTGCATTCGTTTCTTGTCGATCTTCTCTTCTTGAGGCAGAAAATATTGAAGAGGATCACACTTAAAGGCTGAACAACACACAGCTACCATGTCGCCTACTCCATACCTCGCCGTAACCATTGCACAGTACGATGGTAACCGTACGACCGCACGGCGTCCATTTGCAGACCATGGCCTCATCGCATTCTCGCACGTGCGCAGACGTTTGCCGAATTTTTGCCGCGCTTTCCTCCAAAAGGCATTTGCCAAACTTTTCCGAATCTCAAGTTCGGCAGATTCGGCCCATCACTAAAAAATACACACCTAAAAATGAACACGAAGGCAAGTGGAAATAACAGGGCTTCCCCATAGGAGGAGGGGGTTTCCGCGTCATCCGGTTAAAATATGACGCTTTGATACTTAGTGACTATCTCTGCACACGCTGGGTTGCCCAAACCACAAGATATGTGGAAACCGCAAAAGAAGGTAGACGCCTAAATAGGATTGCAAGGCCCCTTTAAAGGGGTAGGGAAACCAAATTCCAGCGCTCATTTTCTAGCTTGAATGTGTTGCACGTTGCACCCTAACCTCAAAAACACCAGTCTTCCGTTACAAGTCACAAGAAAACTAATTTTAAAGCTAAATAAACGATCTTCCAATGTGCACCTGGTGGATGCATGCGGAGCCTATTTGGGAGGTAGTCTAGCAACGTTGGGGAATCTGCTACGTAGTCGTGACGTAGCAGATTCCTTCGAGCAGCGCCGCTCTTTGGCATTTCAACATTTTCCTTCTTAGCTTTCCTCCTCAACTCACAAATCGCGCATTGAACCAAACAGTCCAAGAAGACGGAAAGGGTGGACTCCTCTCTTTCTCGGACCCTCGTTCGTGCAACCGGAAACAGCCATTCTCCCCCTAGAAGATTAGCCCGTCGCTCAAAACTCGAACAAAAGTTGCTTCCCCACCTCGTTCAGCCCTAAGCTGACAGTGCTGTGGAAGCTACGTGCTCCTTCGGCCAGCCACACGCTCGTCACCCCACGGGCACATCGAACGGCTCGGTTGTAACGCGCTGACGCTATTGACACCACTACAACGCTGACAACGCCACCAAGGGCAAAGCTCATAGCCACGCCAGCCTTGCTACTTCACGAAAGCGGGAAATCTTTTCTTTCTGTTTTTGTTTGCGCCGGATATCCCATGACGGATCGCGCTCTCCGTTCGCTTCTCTTCGGGCGCTCGCTCGAGTGCACCGTTTGGAACGAAACATATAGCCAGTCGTTCAAAATACAAACGTGCGATTATCATTTACGATTATTATCCGTCATGCTTAACTCATTTCCGAATGAAATTTGAATATTTCAATTTTTGTTTCGGTACCCCTTTAAGGCCAAAGAGATAGCTTTTCTTTTTATTTCAAGCTGGTTGTGAAGAGCGAGTTCGAGCTAAAATGCAGACCTTTCTGTTTGCAGGCGGTGTGTGACGATGCCCTGGTGGCAGTGCTGAGCCTTCTGCGGCCGAAGTTGGTGCTCGGTGTCGGCTGCTACGCCAGGGACCGGGCGTCGGCGGTACTGCGAAAGGTGGGCGACTCCCTGGGCAGTCCCACGGTTGCCTGCCTTACGCACCCGAGCCCAGCCAGTCCAAAAGCCAACCGTGGGTGGAAGGCGCTGGCCCTGGCAGAGCTGAACAGCCTGGGAGTTCTCGGCTGCCTCGGAGGGCAGCCTCCGTGAGGACTGGGAAGCGTGCTGCAGGGACATTGTGGAAAGGACTCGAATCGCCGTCTTCTTTCGGAGGTTGTGGACACTTCCACGTCCAATCTTTCCCGGTCGAAGCTGGGACTGTTGCCACCACTTCCACACACAGGGTCGCATGGGGCAGAGTTGAACCTGCACCGTGCGCCGAACCATCCCTAGTGGCAGTGTTGCAGTGTACCATATTGTGCCCCTCCACTACAAGGTGCGAAGCAGATTAAGGAGCTAATTGATACAAATTTTGCCAGCCACCGAGGCACATTTGTTTTGCCTTGGTTTGCAATGCTGGTATACGTCACTTATTTCATTTTGCGGTGTTTGTACACTGAAGACGACGCTGGCGTGGCCTTGAGGCACGCAACTGGAGGCCGCTCTGTGGGGCCTGGGAAGTAAGAGTGCGGCCCGATTGCCCCATATCCAGATCCTGTCACAAATGCCTCGTCTCGAAAATTTTGTTCTTAAAGGGAAACTGAAAAGAAAACTTTCAGCCTTTCCACTCTGGTGAAGAAGGAAGACCAGCGGAGCTGTACTATGGTGGGACGACCTCAAGGACGTTGCCTAGAGGATGACGTCTAGGACGACCTTGAGGACGACGCCTAGAGGACGACGCCTAGGACGACCTCAGGGACGACATCTAGAACGACCCCAAAGACGACCTGAAGGACAACGCCTAGGACGACCTCAAGAACGTCTAGGACGACCTGAAAGATGACTTCTAGGACGACCTTGAGGACAACCTCTCGGACGACCTCAAGGACAGCGTCTAGGACGACCTCAAGGATGACGTCAAGGACGACCTCAAGGACGACTTCTAGGACGACCTCGAGCACGACGCCTAGAGAAATTCAGCCTTTCCACTTTGGTGAGAACCAGAGTGGAAAGGCTGGAAAGGTTGCCGCTATCTATGAGCGACAACGACAATCGGACAACCGGCAAGCTGGTTGGCTGGTTGCCGCCGTCGTTCATAGATGGTTGTAGCTGTCCCGAGTTTTGTGTCGACATTTATTTGTCCACGGACATGAAACTGGGGAAATTAGCCCTTAAAGGGTAACTGCAAAGAAAAAAAAGTGTATTTTTAAACAGCCTAATTAGGACAAGCATGTCACAAAACAATTTTTCCGCCAAAAACAAAATTTTTTACAGCAATATTTATTGCGCAGGACTGATTTTAGTTTGCGGCTATTTCACCCGTTTTGAATCGCGCGCCACAAAGTTGCTATTAAACGTCACAGAGTAGCTGCTATACGTCACGAAGTGACGTATACCAGCCACTCCGCGGGCGTCGAAAGAGCGGGAGTTTCAAATGCGGAGAGGTTGGGACTCCGACTAAATTACGTCCTGTGGCGTAAATATTGCTAGAAAAAATTTGTTTTTTCGCGGAAGATTTGTTTTGTGACATGCCTGTCCCAATTAGGCTGTTTAAAAAAACACTTTTTTTCTTTGCAGTTACCCTTTAACAGTTCCGCTGTAAAAATTTAAACATACCTCCCACGTTCAGAAATAAGTTAAATGTGATCAACCCTATCTGCAGATGACAATCGCGCATTTGTATTTTGATCAGATGGCTCTATTTTTTGTCCAAACCGCCGATTCCAGCGAGCGCTCAAAGAGGAGCCGTCAGAGAGCGGGATGTGTCTCGGGAAATCCGATACCTCCAGCACGCTCATGACGTCAAGTTCAACTTCACAGGCAAGGCTACAGGGAATCTGGCGCAGTTGCGAGCTTCACCGCCTGGTGCCATCAGCGCTTTACAGTCTAGCCGTTCAGAAAGGCCGGTGGCTGATCGACAATGCCAGCGGAGGCGAAAAAGTGACTACCCTCCACTCCAAACTGTCCCACAAGAGTTGAATAGGCACGGGAGAGAAGAAAAATCCGGCTTGGTCAATTTCAACCGGGTGTGCACCCACGCAGCTTGTCGCCATACTTCCGCCTGCTTTTATGGGAAGGAAGACATAACCATATTCGGGAACATCCACCAGGTGCAATCTCGTATTCGGTTTATTCGTTGTAAATAATGTTTTGGTGTCTTTTTGAGCAAATAATTGGTGTCTCTGTGGTGTGGTCGGAACGTGGTTGACATTTAGACAGTAAAATAGGTGCTAGAATTTTGTAGCAGAACCCCTTTTACCTTTTGGCATCGTGCGACTTTTTGCCCCATTGGTCCCTCTGGTCAGAATTATATTACACTAAAAACAGCTCAACCACTTAGTGGTTGTAAAGTTAACTTCAATATTGAAGTATTTGTGAAAAACAACTGAAAATGCAGAATCTTGGATTGTACGAGGGATTTCAGAACTTTGATCTGCATCCATGAAGGGTGTCCAGCTTTGAGAAATGTTGTTGTCTGCACTCCTCATCACACTCATTCACAGAACTGTCATTCTCTGAGAATTCATCGCAGAATCTTTGAGAGCCTTCTTCAGGGATGTCTTGTCACCAAAAATCACCTTCACCGTCACTTGATAATGATAAACAATGCTTAAATTTGCGTGCAAAATTCCTCTTGTCCAGAAGAGAAGTAGAAGGAGGTCGCGCCATCTCGAATAAATTAAAAAAATTAAGGGCATCATGATCACTCTCTCGATGATAGAAGCGCAAGTCGAAATTATCGAGAGAGTGATCATGATGCCCTGTACAATTTGGAGGAGCCTCAGGTATCCTGAAGAAACTCTCAAGATTCTGTATTCTCAGAGAATGATTCTGGCTGAATGATGTGATGAAGAATTGCAGACAACAACATTTCACTTCAAGCCTTCATGGATGCAGATCAAGTTCTGAAATCCCTCGTAATCAGATTCCTGAATTTTTCAGTTGTTTTATCTCAATATTAGTTAACTTACAACCACTAAGTGAATAATTTTTAGTGTAATATAGTAACCAGGAAAAGTAACAAGCAAAAATGCGCCGTCTCTGCTACTATTTTATACAAATGTCAACCACGTTCGACCACTGAAGATACAAAAAACTGTAAAACATCTTCATATGTAATGCAGATACCTAATGATATGATTATATCCTTCTTCAGCAAGTAATGACAAATATGTAGATACACACCCGGTAAATGACCAAGCAATTTCTTCCTCTCCATATTCAACGATAAGTTGGAAGTGGAGAGTAATCGCACAGAAACAACGTATCGATCAACCACTGAACTGAGCTTGGCTAGACTATGGCGCTGATAACACCAGGCGTAAACAGATTCCCTGGCTGCCTGGCGTAGCTGGAAGATACATAAGTCCACATCAGCTCTCTGGCAGCTCCTCTCTAGCTCGCTGAAATGAAGACAAGCAAAATAAACCATCTGATCAAAACTCTCGATAAGTTGATCTGGCCCTGAGCGTGGGCCATATTTAAATTTTACAAGCGGAACTGTTAAAGAGGTAACTGCAGAAAAGAGTGTTTTTTAAACTAACAATTAGGACAGACATATCCGTAATCTTCAGCAACAAATTTTTCTAGCAATATTTAACGCCGCAGGACGTAATTTAGTGGTCTAACCTCGCATTGCTCCCTTCTCGGCATCCGGCAGTGAAAACGGTATACGTCACTTCGTGGCGTATAGCAACTGCTGTGACGTTTAACATTGTTTCGGTAGTAACCGCAGGCTAAGAGTCTGAAAAACGTAGATGACGCATTGAAATTTTGTTTTTGGCGGAAAACCAGACATGCTCCAGCAATTTCTGCTTTTTTTCTTTGCAGTCACCTTTCAAAACAATTTCCCCGGTTTCATGTCCGTGGACAAATGTGGGCGCAAAACTCAGCAGCTACAACCATCTACGGGCGGCGGTAACCAACCGATTATCGGTCGTGGGTGTACTTCGGCTACTCAGCCTTTCCACTCTGGTTCTCCTAGAGTGGAAGCTGAATTTCTAGGCGATAGATAGATCAGGTGGGTCATGGCGATCCGCTAGTGCGTCTAGACGTATCCTTGGGTCGTCGAAGATCCTCAGATGAATCCTGAATCTTTCAGTCGTCCTAGATTTGATTCTTCTTGATCGAACTGATCAGTGGATTCTAGATAGTCTAGTCGATCTCAGGTCGTCGTAATCATTAGATCCACCATGGTACTGGTCTTCCTTCTTCACCGGAGTCGACCAATTTTCTTTTCGGTTCCTTTGGAACAGAAGATTTTCGGACGGTACATTGTGGTCTGGGACATCTGGATATGGGGCAATCTACTTCCCAGATTTGGACAAGGATACCTCGAAGATTTGCGCCAGCGATAATCTGTTACAACGCATGGAAACGAATAGAATGACGTGCTTTCCGTGCAAACAGACGATGATAGCATCGGTAACAATACAAATTTGTATCGATAGCTCAAACATATGAATGGAGGGCCTGGCAATATTTTGCTACTACTACACTAAGAATGATTCGGCGCTGATGCAGGTGCTGCTGCTTATCCCTGTGGAGTGAGTGAGCGGCAATTTGGCTTCGTGATCCCCTGAAGGCGGTCAATGCTGTCCACGCAGCTGCGCTCTGTCTGGAGGAGCTGCCCTCGAAGGCAACTCAGACTGTTCTGCCGGAAGTTAACGCCACGGTGGCTTTGGACTGGCTGGGCTCAGTGCATAGGCAGACAGCCGTGGAGCTGCCCTACACTGCTGTACCGCCGGCCTTGATGCTGGCAACTTGACACAGCCTCGACGCCAAGCTCAAACACTACCAAGTATCATGCCTGCTAGAAGATCTGAATCGCTCTTCTAACGAGTAAAAACTATCTCTTTGACGCTAAGCGAAGACAAAATGAGAAGATATTCCATTTCTGTGATTGAATATCATTAGATAATCACTGCGTTATATTTGAGCGGCTACAATATATGTTCGTTCAACTTGATACCTCGAAGCGAAGCGAACAGAAGAGCGCGATCCATCATGGAATCTGACAAACAAACAGAAGAAGACAACTCATGTGATAACAGATGACGACGAGCTGCCCTTGATAACGGTGTCAACAATGGTACCAACGTTTGTGATGGCCGATGAAGATGACGGCGTGTCTTTAGATACGTGGCCTTCTAACAGAACTGAGCGAAGATAATTTTGTTGTCTTGTTTCTTGCCTGAGCCGCAACGTCTTCTTCAGACTGTTTGGTCATGCGTTGGACGAGGAGAGTAAGAATGTTAGGCGGCGCTCTACTTCTGCTGCGTCGCGTCATGGCGGTCCCCAACGTTGGAACTACCTCCCAGATAAAATGCACGTAGTGCGATGGAAGATCGTTTGGTGGCCCCAAGATGGGCCTCTTGTGACCAACGGAGACTGGTGTTTACCCATTGCGTGCAACACATTCAACTAGAAGATGGCGCTGGGCATTTCCCAAAGGGCCACATCTATTTAGAGCGTCTACCTCTTTGCGGTTTCCATAATGCTATGGTTTAGGCAACCCAACGGTAGATAATCACTATCAAGCGTCATGTGAAATTTGTTCCTTGCCTTCGTGTTTCATTTTAGGTATTAATTTTAGTGATGAGCCAGCCGAACTGGATTCGGAAAATTTGGCAAAATACACATTTGGAGGAAGCTGTGACAGGGCTCGACGAAGCATCGCTGCATCGCGATGAACCATGGTCTACAGATGGTACCGGTCATCACGATTACCATCGTACAAATGCAATATTCTGGCAGTATATGTAATGTTATTCAGCTAGCAAATGTCGACAAGCAGATGCAAATGACATGGTCTTAATTGTTGTATGGTGACGAGCTGCTGCAGAAACAACTCGGCCACGTTGTCTGCCGCTCTGCGAAGTCGCTGCAACGGAGCACTTTAATTGGTGCAATTGCTGTTGTATATCTTGTTAATGACAATGATGATCTTATATATTAGATGAGTTTGGGGCACTGCAGCAATGATACTTGGCTCATGTTTGGAAACAGACGGGCAGCCTTTTAGCATATCTTTGTGATGAATATTAGACAAAAAGGCCGTCGCCAAAATCATTCGACAATTGAGTGGCGTTGTTGTCTTGTCTCTCTTCGAGTTGGAATATTGATTCTACATCCTCCTAGTGTCGACCTTGACGGCTTCAACAACGAAATAACGTGGTATGTAGCGTCTTGGCGATTCATTCGGCTCATATCGTGACTCCAACGTTGAATTCTGCTTCAGCTATTTTCAGTTGCGACGTCATAAATTTGGATGTGGACGACCTGAAATCATTGTTGATGATAATACTTGTCTATTGATCAACGTCTTCTTTTATCTACTGTTTGTATATACGCTAACGCATAGTTAATACTTGAATACCGGGTCAACGTTTGGTTTAGGGCTGTAGAACGATGATGGGCGTTTGAAAGAACGGGCGACAGTTCAATCATCGCGTGATGGGACGTCCAGCATCAAACAACCATTGAATGTCTGCATTGTCGCAATGATCTGCATACTCTACGGCGTTAGCGTCCTCATGTAATGTCTTACCGCGCAATGTCCTGGTAGCTCAATCAGACCGTGCAGCTGCTAAAACAGCGTCATTGTTGGACGATAATTCATGTGATAGATGCGGCCGCCAAACATGTCAGATTCTTCTTCCTTCATTTTGTAACGTCGCTCGTTCATGTGAAGGTAAGCGTCGGTCGGCGTCATTCCTGAAAATCAGGCGGAACAGACAAGCGTAATGAAATGATGACAGCAATACCAATGATCAGCATCAACTGTATCTGCACTGCGCAAATGTATGAGACGCAAATTATAGCTGTGCAACCGCGAGGTCGTTGTCTGGGCGGCTTTGTTTGACCAGGCAGGCATTCGCGGACAATTTGAAGGGCAGACGGAAGTTTGAATCGGCGTATCTGGTGAGGCCTCACGTGGGTGATACGTGCACTGACGAGGTTTTCTGTTCATGTTGGAACCAGTATAGATACATCTGGTGACCGTGCAAACAGTAGATGATTCACGGTCTGGTTGCCTTTGCGGCCTCTATGCGTTGACCAGACGAGCAGAACACATGGCTATCTTCAAACACTGCAGACTCTCTTGGTGCAGCCCCGTCACAGCATTTTCGCGAATTTTTTTGAGTTTTTTTGTCTGGTTTTCCAATACAGAGACACGGGAATACGCGGCGACTCTGGAGCGGAGTGGAGTCGGTAGCGCCTCCCTGCGGGAAGTTGGTCGTCATTATATCATCTTTAGATCACAACAGCAAATATAACAACTGACCTGGAAGCTGTGGGGAAAATCCAAATTGCAGAGGACGAGGAGATTTAAAGGCAGTGGAACACTGACATTAAACAAATAGCAAAGACATCACGCCTAATGAAGTACATATAAGAACCCTAACATGTTGTAATCATAGGTAATAACGTGCTTGTCTGGATAATTAGTCGCCCCACTAACATAACATCAATGAAAGCATTTTGGCCTTACATCGGACATCGCATTTCAGCGTTTGTCTCCAATCTGGAAATTCTACCTCATATGTCCATCATTTGTTCCACATACATCTACTGAAATCGCAAGCGTCCCATAAATATTTATGGTATCACAACTCGAAACTAGCTAATCACTGAAACAAATATTGATATGACTATTGCTTTAACAATTGTCTATTCTCACTTCTTAATCTGTCTCCTCCCTCTATAATGTATAAATTCGAACAATAAAATGAAATAAATGATAATGAAATGTTGCATGTGCTTGTAGAGAACGAGCTTTCGTCGCAATTACACTGGAATAAACTACTGCCTGCTACAAACGTGTCCTCAATCAATCCCTCTCTATTTTCGCATCACTGGCGTATTGCGACAGTTGACTATTTCGCCAAACCTCTGCGCCCTTCAAAATGTGAGTTCCCCTACTATACGCGATGATGTTGGAGATTCGTATGTAAACCTATAACCATAAATTCGCGGTAAATAATAGAAAAAATGAAAAGACTACTAGCTGATCAAGTCAATCTTACTAGCGCAAATGCAAACCTAATATTTCATATCTAGATGATATCGTACTCTCATCAAACCGTTTCAACTGGAAATAATTTCATTGCACAAACATTTCTGGTATATGGCTTTGCCAGTGAACAATGCTTCTATCAAACTGAAGAGCGCTTGGACACTGGCGACTAGACTGAACAGTAATGAGATAAAGGCAATACCCAATATCCTTCCAACCGCTATGCAATCTAGCAAAGAATTCTCTCAACTGAAGCTGATCAGTAATTTAAGAGTGCAGCCCTTAAACGACAGCTTGGCCCATTCAAATATTTTCATAGATGCGGCCCCCTCTGAGTCAACGGTATTTGGTAGAGAGGAAGTGAAAATTGGGGAAGGAGGAGGGAGAGACATACCCTTCCCTCCTTCCTCCTCAAGAACTCTTTCGGCTCCGGCGTTGAAGACCAACCATTTTTAGCGTA
>JAZHYW010056364.1:0-11805 GCA_037355805.1 Ixodes ricinus
TCACTTCGAAGCTAGACTAAGTAAATTTTGGAACGCGGCCCGAGTGCTCGCCACCTGATGCGGCTGTCTGGCTGTGGTGGGGCCGGCGTTGTCTCTCAGGGAGCCACCTGAACCTGTGGGGCTGCGTGCGTGAGCAGTCCCGCAGCTGGTGCTGGACCCTGCGCAACTGGTACGAGGACCGGCGCCAGGCCCTGTTCCCGGCACCCGTGCACGGGCTGTGGCACCTGCTGCGCGGAGGGGACAAGCGGGTCAGCCCACGCTCGGCGCACTGCTCCTCCGCCTCTGCCCCCCTGGGCCGTTCAATGGTCGCACGCTTCTGCCCCAGTCGTGGAACTGTAGATTTAGCATAGCTTAGGGCTTAATTCTTCTATGCAGAACGTGTCACAATTATGACTTCTATCGTTTTTTAATGCTCTTCTTACTTGTGGTTCTTAGGTTGACCGGCTACCCGTGTACGTGTTGGCTGTTGTTGCGTGAACTTCCTCGCACCCCAACCTCAGATGACCTCTGTTTCAATCCTGTATTGTCCCTAAGCCATGACCATCCCCAGAAGTTCTTAGGGGGACACTACCCAAAAAAGTCAACTTCGTCCCGCTTGCTTGATTTGAATCAAATTTGCAGTGGAAGTTTATATGAGTGGCAAGACCATCCCTGCCAAATTTCATTGTCCTATGTTAATTCTGAAACTTGTTACAAATGTTACAATATGAAAGTCAGTGTGTTCACTTAGGAAAACTATCGTTTTAAAATAAAATAAAAATTCGTGATTTTTATGTGTAATATAGACATAGGAATACCCACAGCACATACCCAGCTAGTTATTTTGCTATATTGCATTGTTTTTCATAAATATAACTCCATAAGAAGATTAAAATTTTTTTTTCATGTCTGCGCTTTTTTACAAATGTAGTTTTTTTAGCATAAAAGAATGTTAAAGTAGAAAATCTAACCAGCCAGGCATGTTCCTCACAAAATTCTATCCCAGAAAACCACCTAAGAATAATTCTCTATTGTGTAATAGGAAAACAACAGTTTTCCTAAAGTGAAATTTATGCCGACAAAGGTGGAACGGAGAAAAATGCATTCAAAGTGCTCCAACCCCTACCTTTTCTTTAGCATCGGTGGACCGAAAATAATTTATAAAAAATTAACTATGCAGTGTAAACTAATGAAACTTTCTGGGAATATTCTCTAGATGTTGATGGATGTAAATATGGCATTTTCTCAAAATCACCTTTTTTGCAGAAATTGTTTTTTCTGGGTAGTGTCCCCCTTAAAACATATCGAAGAGAAAGTGGAGCAACGTGCAGGGCGTCTATCAACCTGCAATTGTCAGGAAATTTTGAAGGCGTCTGGATAAGTTTGAAAATTGTCACGAAATGACTTAAGTTGACGAAAACGACCGTTCTGGGCAATGCAGTGACATGCAATGAAGTGGGAACACGTAGCACGCAGTGGCATGAATGGCCTTCGCACCGAGAGACAGTTGTCTGAGGCACCACTAGGCGGTGAAAGCCACCACCTGATTCATTGAATTAAATGGTAGCACCCCTGAACAGCCACTGCAACTCCATCTTCTGCTAAATATATAAAGTGCAAAGGACAGACGAGGACACGAAGAGGGCGGGACAGCGCTATACATAACTGCCATTTTAATAAAAAAAATTGGATGGGAGAAATGTGGAAAAGGGTTCAATGTAGGAGAGAAAAGATTTACTAAGGTGGGCCAGTTGGTTCAATAAACTAAGTTTATAAAGTGCAAAGGACAGGCAGATTATTCCTCCAAGGAGTGTAAGACAACTAAGCATGATTTCTTGCTGTTTTCAGTATCAGCTTTGCTTTGTTCATTGAGGTCCTTGTAATAAGCTCTAACCATGAATTCCAGCCAAGATTCTTGTAAAGGGATACTGTACCACCCTGTTTTATGAAGTCCTACAAAGGAGACTCTTAATGCCTTTTGTACGGGTTCAACTTTCGTGCACCATATGGTAGCAATTGGAAGCTGACTTTTGGTACTCTGTGAATGTCCAGTGGCTCTCGTCTTATCCTAGCAGCTGGCTCTGACCCGGAGCGAGGAGGACACTTGTTTCCTTGCGAGCTCCTCTTTGTCCGTCGTCTTTGCAGATGGTCTGCCTGCTGAAGACGTCCATCGACTCCTTCACCACCGTCGGCATCATACTGCTGGTCTCTCTCATGGCCACCGTGGGCACAGTCTTCCTCGCAGTGCAGGTGCGTTTCCTTTGAGGTGCGCTTGTAAGCCACGCTAAGATGGTTCATGTGGAGAGGTAACATCTTTTGACGCTGCTAAATGCATTTGAGGTGTGAAATGAAACTGGGAGGTTTGCCACCAGACCAACGAGAGTCCTCTGGCATTCCCCAGCGAGGGACTGGGTCCGTCAAAGCTCGTCAAAAGGATGCAGTGGTTCACGGGTCCATGGGTGAGGACCACATGCTCCAGTCTGTCGGAGGAAGCAGCATGCCTCGTTGCACAAGACACTGGGGTGGTCGCTGTGCCTATCTGTTACTGATGGGTGCCCCAGCTGGAGCTCATTCATGGCAGATGCAGCAGAATGCACGTCTGCCATACCCAGTCACGCTGCTGTGTCACTGCCAAGATTGCACCAGGCAACGGCACGACACTTCTATGACTAGCTAGCAGGCACTCTTGTGTACTATCGTGGACAGTATGAGCAGGGAATGCATTGCCTTCGAAAGATGCTACACTACCTCGAGGCTGATAAAACAGTGTAATAGAGAGAGGGGGGCTGTGAGGATGCGCACGTTGGAGTAAATCCAAAGTCTCTTGGCCCCCTCTCCCTCCACAGTTTATCTGCCTCGAGGTAGTACCATGCATGAATCGAAGGCCAAGCACTCAGGCGTTCCCACTCACGCTGTTCACGATAGTGCAGGCCCTGCCTATTTGCCTAGCTCTCCAAGCCACCCAGACTGCCTCTGATTTTCGTTAATGAAGATTATCATTATTAATGTTATTACGATGACGACAACAGTGACATCGTCTAGCAGCAATCGAGGGACCACATGTGAGAATGCGATACACGCGCCGGCCGGAGACGCGTTATGAGGCACCACAGCAGAGCGGCGCGGTGACCGGTTTGCCTCGGGCGCAGGTGTACGGTGAGAGCACCATCTGGTGGAGGTGACGAGCGGCCTGATCAACCGCACGGTGGTGAGCATGCTTCCGGAGCTGCAGCAGCTGCTCCCGGAGTCCTCGCGGAATGCTCAGGGCGCCTCGACTCTGTTGCTGGGCGACGCCTACGTCTACGGCCGGACTTGGATCGGCAACACGGTGACTCTCCTCTCCCGCCCGCCGTGCTCGTTTCCAGTTGGCCATTTTCGCGAGTTTATAAGGGAGACTCCGGTCCAATAAACATTAGACTTCCTGAGAACACAGTCTATATATATAGCTACAGTATTAAGATTAACCTAGCTAAGTGCGGACAAATGGAGGCTTGGGAACAACACTTCGCGGGTTCAGCTGGGCTTTCGTTTAAGCACGGAGCTAGAAAAAAACTCTTAAGACGTTTGATTAGCAAATATTCGTCCAAAACCACTATTCGCATGTGCCTAACTACACTGTAACGTAGTCAAATGCTGCTGTGAAGGGGGTCTTAGCGAGGTCGTAGATTTTTCGTCGTGTTCTGGAGGCCAGCGCGGGGCAGAGAATGAACTCGGACATTCGGGCTGGTGTTCCTTTGGCCTGGACACAAATTCCAACTGAATGCTGGGATGCTCCTTCTAGAGTTCCTAAAGAAAGAAAACGACAGCCATCTGGCTGCTTGAAGTCATTGTTGTATCTGAAATCACAGGAAGCAGTTTTCCGTCCTCCAGAAATTAAATGACATCTCCCAAGTTTTCCAACACCGGGTTTGAAGCTCGGAAAATTATGTTTTCGAATCGTGACAATTCCACATTGCGTCCGCTCTGCACTAAACACCAAAATGGCGGTGACCACGAGAAAATCGGGCGAACATGGTGCCAATCGAGGAGTGCTTAAATACCCCGGGACCCGGCACGACGTCATGCTCGGCGACACCCGAGAAAGAACTCGATACCAGACTGTTTCGCACACCGACGCTGCCATCGTCGTCCTGCTCTGCTGCCCGATTGGCTATGTTAGGCTGAGGCCGCATCGGCTCGAGCCTGTGGTTCTGTTTCGCCTGCCTGCTGTCACAGTTGGCTTTCGATACGATCAGCAGAACAAAAGAAGCTTCGATGCACACGCGCAGTCGCTGCACGACGGGAGGCAATGGACGCGTGCTGGAAACGGACGTTGGACAGCATTTTGAACCCGGTGCCATTGTCTGAATTAGTACGTGCGGCACTCAATATGCTCTCTTTTCAAAGCTGCACTGTGACGACTCCGCTCTAGACGATGCTCCGGCACATTATCTGGGGCGTCCGCCACACACTGATGCCCGCTGGCCAGGCAAGTGTTGGGCTTCAAATCTCACCCGTTCAACACCGATTCGGTGGACTTTTGCAATTTCAATATATGGCAAAGAACCGCATTGCCATAGCAATGCCGTGAGAATATGGTTGTTTGCCCTACATTTAACCAGCAGAAGCCATCAACAGAGTTTTCCTTTGGGACCTCGAGATTGAGGGGACATTTCGGTGCCATGCCTAGTTCCGTTACACTTCGCTTCATATATGGAGAATGCAGATGCAATCTCTTCTCCATTATAACCTCCTTGGCTGCATCCAAATCTTGCTCGAATGAATCCAAGCTACTCCGGTGGACCATGTCATGTGACAAGACAGATAGATAGGCGACGCTGGACGCAGGTAGGTTTACGGAAGCCAAGCGTACAGAAGCTTTACTCTACAGTAAGATAGAGTAAATTTTGGAACATGGTCCTTAGACGCCAATAGTCTAGGCATACCTTATGTAATGGCTTTAGCTCTTTTGTCATGGGAGTGCGTTACAGGCAACGTGGTTAAAATGGCAGGAGGCGGCGTCCCTATTCGCTATGTATGGAGCGAAGTGTAACTAAGGTAGGCGTGGCCACGAAGTATCCTCTCAGCCTTTTGGCCAATAGGAAAACTCGGTGAATGGCTGCTGCCATGCAAATATGGGGCAAACAACCACTTTGCCGTGGCATCGTCGTGGCAACGTAGTTGCTTGCCCAGCGTCGAACAGGTGAGATTCGGAGCCCAACACTTGCCTGGCCAGTAGGAAGTGGGCGCGTGGCAAATACACTAGACACTGCGCTGGAAGCGTCGTCTAGAGTAAGTCAGTAATGTGCAGCTTTGGAAAGCGTCTGCAGATCCAGCACACGTTCATTGCCTTCCATCGTGATGAGAATGCAAGCGTGCCAACTGTATCGAAAACCAGCCGTGACATTGAGCAGACAAAGCAGACCATAGGCACGGAGTAGACGTAGCCTAAGCCTATAGCGTAGACGACCGAGCAGCGAGCAGACGACGAGAGCGCGTTGGCGGTGTAAGATTTAGTTCTTTTCCCGGCGTCTCCGGGCACGACGTCGTGCCGGGTCCTGGGGTACTCTGACGTCCTTGGTTAGGGAGGCTTGGGAGCCGATGGGAGTGGGCTGAGCCGAGCCCCTGGACAGGTGCGGCGGGTGCTGGACGACGCGGACGAGGCACATGCGGCGGAGGTGGAGCGCCAGATGCTGGAGCTGTGGGACCGGGCATACCACCTGTGGGTGGCCCGCAACGCCAGCGTGGACCCGGCCCTGCCCCACGGCCCCTCCTGGGACACCTTTGGGGACGCCCTGCGCAACCTCGACTTCTCCCTGCTCACCAGCTTCGTGCGGGACAACATCGGCACCTTTCATGTCGGTCAGTGGCCCCCTAGCTCCCCTTTGAGGTGCAACCCCACCGTGCAGACTTGTATGTAACTTAAATACTCCACTCAAGTTACTGTATCTCAAATACTTTTGTGAGTAACTTGGTATCTTGCAAATACTTTCGAACATCAGTATTTCATGCTCTAACTCAGTGGTTCCCAGCCATGGATGTGTCGGGGACCCCTTGCGGACCGCTGGCAGTGATGGGGGACCCCTTCCAGCGGGGGGGGGGGGGGTACGTAAGTAAGTTAACAGATCTGGAGCATGAAACAGGTGCCTTTTATTGCTACGTAGCAGAAAAACATAAAACAAAGGTGCCACATCACTTCATTTTGGTCAGGATATGCGATATGATAATCCCGCCGCGGGGCACCCGAGACACGTAGTTCGGGAAGGTGTGGGGAAGAGGGAAAGGAGGTGACCGAGATGATCTCGTGCGGATTGCTGTCGTAGTTCCGGAAGCAGGTTGCAAATTAGTCACGGCCGGACTAAACTACAAAAAACGTGCCAACTAAAAAAAAAAAAAAATTTTGTTGAGGGTTTTGCGGACCCCAGAAGTGGCTTCGCGGACCCCCTAGGGTCCGCGGACCCCCATTTGGGAACCACTGCTCTAACTTAAATACTTTTTCCAAGTAACTTGTACTGATTTTTTTAATTTTCTTTAGAGTGGGAAGCTTGGAAAATATTGAACTCCAGTTATTTTGGCTAGGCTGCCTCTGCCATTGCAGATACATTTTGTGCCAGGTAATGCAGTGCACTTTCGTGCTTCTGTTGAAAGACGTGACACGGAGAAGCAGGTGTCGCAGCCTCAAGCCGAGCGGACGCGTGTCGTGTCTTCTAACTGGGCAAAACGTCAAAGCACATTTTCTTTCAATTTGTTTGTGGCCAAGCAAAAGAGCAGCAGAGATTCCGAAGCAGGAGAGCATGCGGTTGAAAGCATAAGATGTCTACAAGGCTACAAGCCAGAGGAAGGGCGTGTCGGAGAGAGGGTGGGTTCTTCAAGTGTCTGGTAAGAGTCGACAGTAAACCGGAGTTTATTTTTTCTGTGTTATGGAGTGAAAGCATATAAAAGAAAGCCTTCCAGCTTCAGAATTGCCTTTGCATCCACACGCAGTCGCACACACCGCTCGTTCGTTTCACTAGGCTCTCTTCGCAAACAAGACTCGTAAGACGCGACTACACGGCTCCAATCCGGCGGCCCATCGCTCGCGGCGTACGCAGCATTGTCTTCGTGCAGCACAAATGACTGCCGGCGCCCACCACGGTGGCGCCCACTCTCCCCTGGCCTGGACTCCCCGACCCCCGACTGCACGGCACTGCCAGTGCACTGATGGAGGAACCGGAAATGAACACCTGAGACAAGTGGGGAGCGTCGGAGGCGAGCCTCTGTGTAGAAACTCCCTCCGCAGGCGAACGGGCCTCGCATTGCCCTCGCCGATGTCCTCGCCATAGCAAGGGCATAAAAGAAAACATCTTTATTTTAGTTTTATTTGTAGCTACTTGGGACCTAGAAGCCTGAGTGGCAGCCAAAGTCTAGCTAAGAGATTTCCAGGAGATTCCAAAGTAGCTGAGAGGAAGGAGTGAGTCTGACATTGGTTGTGAATACGAGACTGGCTTCAGACGACGACGAGAGCGACAGCGACCATGATGACGCACTAGGTAGTACACTTGCTGGCAATGCATAAATGCCAAAAACCCACCACCGGTACGAAGCTAGCATCTACACACTTTACTGGATTTGTTACGGCATGTCAGTTCAAATAAATATGGCTTGTTTCAGTACATTGTACGCCATTACTTTTGCATGCATTGGGAAAGGCTGCCCTTAGAAGCATATTTTCCTTTAAAAATGTTTGCGTTAATTCAACTAGAAACCAATCGAGTAAAACATTTTCATGATCAAAAAGATATTTTAAAAAATCTGGGACATTTGGTGCGTTTTTTGGAAATAATTTGAAATTTAAAGGGTTAAAGAACTATTCTTCAACTATACTTTTGATGTCTCGATATTACAATTATTTTTTTAATTGCTAGTTTATTATTTAGCTTTTAATAGACCACTGTCTCTAATATTGAACAATTTTTTCTCGAATAATGATGTCCCTACATCCACAAATATTTACGTGAACGGTCGGTTGGATATAACAAAAATAAAAGTAAGCAACAGATTCTACGAGAATATATATTTTAAAATAAAAATAATCTTTTGTATGCGTTGTTTCATCCTGCTATAAAAATGAAATGACATCAAATATTGAAAATTACAAGACATTAAAGTATGAAGCATCCTTCAATATTACATTTTCCAGAACTTCCATATAGACGTGTTACTCATGTTACTGTTACATGTGTAATATCGACATGTTACTCATGAAAAGACGTCCTAGGCGTCTTTTTCTAACTTTTCCCATTCAATTACGACAAGTTGCAGTTTCTTATAATCAGCGCTACAGATGGCGACATGCAGTGGCGTCACGAGGGTCAGCGGCACATGGGGCAACAGCCCGCCGCAACACCCAACCCCCCGCCTCGCGTGCGACTCTCCCCCTGAGCGCTGCACCCGGGGCGGTCCCCCCCTGCAACGCCCACTGGCGACGCGTGTTCGAGAATAGGTTGAGGTGCATTTGCCGGCATGTGCCGCTGGAACGTCAGGTGAAAGACAGAAAAAGGGCCAGATGTGTCAGATGCCTGATGCCCGCGAGTGAGCAAGCCAGAGACGTTAAAACAACAAGTGGGTCCATCCCGCTTTTGCGCACATTCCACCATGGTGTCGATGTACTTGCCAGAGTGTCAAAGCCACCAGGCGCGGTTCAAATGAAATGGGCACCTCAAGAGAGATTCCGCCAATCGCGATTTCGCCATGTATGCCAAAACTATTAAACGTTTTTATGATTTAAAAATACTTTCCACAATCAGACTGCGGCCTGTCGGAATGACCTCGACTATATTTTGTTTCACGGTCACGTCGGTAGCTTTTAACTGGCCACGATATATAAAACAAAACATGACACATTAAAAGCGTCTCAGTGGCTCCGCACAACTCGCCGTTCTATGAATCCCCGTTTGACGGACTCGAATCCCGCCAAGATGCCCGCACATCGGACGTGTGTCCAAACCGAAATTTCAGTTGCACAACAGAAGACCTCCAGTTGGTCGAAATTATCCCGCGTTTTTTTTGCTGGGTGTGTCAAATGACCTTTCTTGGTTTGGGCTCATGAAACCCTAAGCTCCGAATATTTGCTTCGCTTTACCTTAGTTCAGAGTGCAGCCAACGTTACTGGCTGATGAAGCCCCTGAAGCAGTGCCAAGAGGGCGAGGTCATGCAGTTAGTCTTCTTTCTGTGCTTGTGCGATCATCGACTGGCTAAACCAAGTGCAGTGGGGACCGGTGGCCGAGTGTGTTGGCGCACATGGAGAAATGTGCGAGTGCAAGCTCCTTCCAAAGCACGGATGTCACTTGCTTTGCCCAGAACCTACAGGGATCCTGGGTTCAATCCCCCACAATCACGTGAATGCACGCAACAGCGATAATCCCACCACCAGGCTAGCCAGTTTCATCTCTTTCTCGTAACCGCAAAAAATTCTATATATAATTTCCTTCTTTCACTAATTTTATTTATTGCCATCTGGTCTGGGGGACAAACAAACAAAAAGTAACTTTGACAGGTTGAGGTTAATGCCAAAAAAAAGTAATAAGGATAATTGACAGAATGTCTCACATTTGGATTATAGCATATCTTCCCTTTATTTATAAAGCCTTAGAATACTGTGACGTACCTCTAACATGTACTCTAATAGATTAACTGTCGCATATCAACACGTGCCTTAAGCAGAACATATTGCAGTGATTTTTTGACCTTGCTAGACTTGAAAATAATGTATCATTATATCCCTCACGTCATTGGCATCCATGGTGAATCCCATCATCTAGAACCCATTTTGGCTTCCAGAGGTTGAGTTACAGATTACCGTCACTGTCAAACACCTTATATTCCCAAGAAGTTGATTCACCTTCATTAAATGCCCATACAACTCAGACTTTCTTATACTCACTGAAAATGTTTGTCTTATGTTGCTATCATATCTTCTACTTCAAGTCTGTTTTGAAGTGACAACCTATTTTCAATGACACTTATTTTATACGACATCTTATATAAGTTATCTTTATTGTATTTTCTTTCATGTCTGGCGGTCAGTGTTGGTAATACTTTCGTTAAATGTCATCATAAATTTGAACTTTCCTGTAATGAATAGAATGTTTGTCTTATGTTTGTTATATCTATCTATTGACAATGTGTATTGAGATGATACTTATTATATTGCTGAAATGTCTATGTTACGTAAGTTATTTTCACTGTGTTTTTGTGTGTGTGTGTGTGTGTTTTTGATGACAGTGCCGCTCTGCCCTGTGTTTTGGGGGGCAGGAACCCGTCAAGCTGCAAACTTGCAGCTTTTTTCCTAGCCCCCCTTGTCACATGTGTGTAAAAGCGCCGTGACAGAAATAAGCTGATTCTGATTCTGATTTTGACTCTGATCTAATTTATGAATTAAAAGAAATATAAAATTGTCTTTCCGTTATATATTTACGGCTCTTGGTAGCAGGAAAATCTCGGCACTCGAAGGGTCAAGAAACATGTCGAACATTAAAAAAAACTGTGGTACCAACTGCCAGTCGACGAAGGAGCTCGCTTGGGTTCAGAACACGTGAAAAAGCCACTATAACTGAGTTCTAGGGCTTGTGCAAACTTACTCTTGCCCTGTGTACCTTGCTAAAAGCGGCATGGATATGGTAGCCTAAATGGACTTTAAAATGAATTATAACAAATGCTATCGCTTAACAACAGGCTGAACCCTCTCCTTTGCAGGTCGTTTGAGTCCATCCAGAACGTGCTGAAGGGGTACATCAGCGTGGTGCTCAGTGTCCTCACCACCACCCTGTCGGCAAGCTCTTTGGTGGCGGCACCGCAGTCCTCAACTTCGTTGTCCTCAACTTTGTGGGTGCCCTTTTGTTACTTCATGCACCCATGCAACGGCTCTGCCAGCGTGAAAGTCCTAACCGTCGGCAAGAGTTAGTTGTTACTAGGGTTCCGTGTTTTCCTGTACGATGTTTTTTTGCAAATTCGGAGGTTGTTTATCGGTGTCTATTTTTCTCTTCTTGAATCTGTGTTTTTCAATGTCTAGGCTCTCGTTGCCAGAGAGAAATCTCGTGTTTTATCGGGCTCGTGTTGTCTGCAGCGTGTCGGTATGATTACTGGAAAAAAGAAGACTATAGACTTATTGATGAGTAAATTATAATATTTTCTCAGCAATGCTGGTAAAGATAAGAGAGAAGGAACGGGGTATAGGAATAGTAGGTTTGACAGAAAGGAACAACCCCAGGGACAGTTCAGTGTGGTTGTGTTCCTGGTCTTTTACGAGGAAAAAAAAAAAGTAGGGTAGAAGATCTCTTCCCGTGAGCTGGCATTATTCTTTTTTTCTTCATGTACGGTTTATATTTGGGGATAATCGGTTTTCAACAACAATTCAGGAAAACCACCTGGGGGTTAATTTTTGGTGTTTATGGGTATATACTGAAAACACGCAACCCTGGTTATTAGTGCAGTAGTAGCATCTAAGCTTGATACTTTGGTTTGGTGGATTGAAAGTTTGTGCCCAGGTAAATATCAGTCTACTCTGCAGCCGGATTATGGGACTGGTTCAGCTGGATCCATTAGAACCAGTTCTCATAATCCAGCTGCAAGTAGACTTCACCTTGGCAAGTTAACACCCGCTGCTCCTGTTCTGGTTCTTTAGTTAGCATCGGAGCATGTAGAGAATGAGGGGGAAACCCGGCTGTTACCTTTCCCCATGCGTGGTAATTGATACTCCTCCGCAGTCACCCCAGGCAGCAGGTTCGAATCCGGTCGAGGTGCCAGCAATCGGACAGAGGCTTATTGGAGAAATCGTGAAACCGAAATTTAAGTTCCTTGTCAAGAGGT
>JAZHYW010056370.1:0-14737 GCA_037355805.1 Ixodes ricinus
GGTTAAAACGGAAGTTCGGGCGAGTTGGTAGTTCATGACGCACGAGGACACAGCGCACCCGTAACAAACACTAGGACAACGTTCACAGTCACACCAAAAGAAAGAAAGGGACACTTACACAGCGCTGACTTCAACTCTTTGTATATTCCCGCCTTTTTCTCTTCTTTCACGTCTAATGCATAACCTAGGCCTCATCTTTTTCTTTCTTTGCTGAAGGTTAACTGTAAAGGTTTTAAGCTAGAAATTGAAAATTAAAAATTAAAAATTAAAAATTAAAAATTACTGTAGATCAATGATGCAAAGCTAAGTAATCCAGCTCTTTTTGTGACAGCGCTATAGATGGTTTGCTAATACACCTGCCGTTTTGCCTGGCAATGTTCTCCGCTTCTATTATTTCCCTTGTGAGCTGGTCTCGGCTCCTTGCCAACACCACACACTTGTCAAGTTCCGCTGTGCACCCACAGTCCCGAATGTGTATGCCAACATGTCCAGAGTTCTTGTTGATGGTGGCCAAGTTGTGTTCTCTAAGGCGGTGGTTTAAACACCTACCCGTCTGTCCGATATATGTTCTTCCACAGGACAGGGGGAAGGAGTAGACCACATTTTCAGTACATCGAACGAACTTATTTCTGTGATTCGTTGTGCAGGACGTCGGTGTCCTTGAAGGAGTGTTTACCCTCTTGCACAGGCTGTAGAGCTTGTTCGGAGCGGAGAAAATAACGTCCGTGCTTACTTTGTTTGCTATTTTCTTGAGGCCATGAGAAAAATGATGGAGATATGGCACAATCACTGGTCTTTTTGCCCTGTCCCGATGACTTTTCTTAAATCGTTCATCATGCTTAAATTCTCTGAAAAGTCCTTCCGCCACTGATGTTAACAAGGATGGTGGATAACCTGCGCATTTTAATCGCGACACTTGCCCATCAAAGCTCCTTGGATGGAATGGAAGCATGACTTCGTAAGAGAGTTCTTAAGGCACAACCGCGCTATGCCTCTTTACGAGCTTTGAATGCGCGAGTTGATATGGCAGGATGGCTTCTATTCCCTTGGCTCGCAAGCCCATCTCGTAAGGTGTATCGAGGACTGCATAGACACATATGGCATCACTGCCTTTCAGAATGCGGCAGGCCTATCCCAAAGCAACTTCTTGAACTTAATTGACATCTATCTAAAATCTACCTTCGCCACTTGGGATGGACATACGTATCTGCAGAAGAGAGGTGTGTATTGGTTCGTGCATTGCACCTATCCTCAGTGACCTGTATCTTGCACACCTTGACAGGAATTTAAACCTAACTCTCGACGCGTCAATAGTTAAAAAGTATTCAGATATGTCGATGATTATTTAATTGTCCTCGCCACCGATGACCAAAATCTGACAGCCTTGGTACCAGACATTCTCGACAGTTTCAAAAGGTGCATGAACCCATTGGAGATTACCCACGAACTTCCAAGTGAAAGAAGTTTGCGATTCTTAGATCTTCGTCTTTGTACGTCACCGTACCATACGTGCTGGACTTACGAGCCAAGGGGAAAGAAGCCACTTCTGCCATTCAACTCCGCGCATTCAAAACTCGTAAAGAGAGGCATAGCGCGGTTGTGCCTTAAGAACTCTCTTACGAAGTCATGCTTCCATTCCATCCAAAGGAGCTTTGATGGGCAAGTGTCGCGATTAAAATGCGCAGGTTATCCACCATCCTTGTTAACATCAGTGGCGGAAGGACTTTTCAGAGAATTTAAGCATGATGAACGATTTAAGAAAAGTCATCGGGACAGGGCAAAAAGACCAGTGATTGTGCCATATCTCCATCATTTTTCTCATGGCCTCAAGAAAATAGCAAACAAAGTAAGCACGGACGTTATTTTCTCCGCTCCGAACAAGCTCTACAGCCTGTGCAAGAGGGTAAACACTCCTTCAAGGACACCGACGTCCTGCACAACGAATCACAGAAATAAGTTCGTTCGATGTACTGAAAATGTGGTCTACTCCTTCCCCCTGTCCTGTGGAAGAACATATATCGGACAGACGGGTAGGTGTTTAAACCACCGCCTTAGAGAACACAACTTGGCCACCATCAACAAGAACTCTGGACATGTTGGCATACACATTCGGGACTGTGGGTGCACAGCGGAACTTGACAAGTGTGTGGTGTTGGCAAGGAGCCGAGACCAGCTCACAAGGGAAATAATAGAAGCGGAGAACATTGCCAGGCAAAACGGCAGGTGTATTAGCAAACCATCTATAGCGCTGTCACAAAAAGAGCTGGATTACTTAGCTTTGCATCATTGATCTACAGTAATTTTTAATTTTTAATTTTTAATTTTAATTTTCAATTTCTAGCTTAAAACCTTTACAGTTAACCTTCAGCAAAGAAAGAAAAAGATGAGGCCTAGGTTATGCATTAGACGTGAAAGAAGAGAAAAAGGCGGGAATATACAAAGAGTTGAAGTCAGCGCTGTGTAAGTGTCCCTTTCTTTCTTTTGGTGTGACTGTGAACGTTGTCCTAGTGTTTGTTACGGGTGCGCTGTGTCCTCGTGCGTCAATATCCATGACTTTTCATCAAAAGTACTTTGTAACGGCAATCCATTACATTTGAGGCTCGGTAATTTGTAATTGTAATCCATTGCATTTTTAAGCCAACGGGCCACAAGTCTGCTCTCGACATATATTCCCGTTGCTCGGCTACGACAGCCGAGCATAGGGTCAGAAACACAAACCAATAATTCACGTCGTTGTTGTCCCCATGGCCAGATATCTGCTGATCAATGCGGGTTTCACTCCGGATCGTTAACTCACCCCAAGAGGGATTTGAAGGTCACGTGACTGGCTCCGTAGAGACAAGAAGCTAAATTGGTACTCTAGCGTTGCAGCCAAATGGCTGATGTCAGTCTGTCCTCTCTTCGAATAATAAAAGCTGATTCTGCGCGAAAGTTAAGCACCTGGAAAGATACCCGAATTTATCAGCCAACCGGTCATGGGTGTAGTGGTCAAATTATCCGCTACGGGCGTGACGGTTGGAGTGTCTTCCTCAATAGCACAGACATCCATTTGCTAAAAAAATATACGTATTTGTAAGCGAAAAGACGTTTTCTACGCATACTCTTTTCCAGGCAGCCAGTGCACACATGTCCATCGGAAACTTTACATGCGGAGCGGGAAAGAAGGAGAGGGAGGAAAGGGGAGGGAGGGGGTCTTGAAATTGCTTGCGGTTGTCACTTTACCCACGAGGAGTAATTAATTTGTCGCTGCGGTAGCGGATGACACACCGAGCCTGCCGAAGCGGCTCGTGGTTAAATTGGGGGTGACGGCCCTTCAGCCCCCTTCGCCTAAAAGAGATTGTTCTCTTTGTTCTGCCACTATCTATATTGTACCTCGCCTCGCGATTGCAGCGCCGCGCTCATTTCCGCGCCTCCCGATTCGCAAATCAGGCGGAAGAACCCACCGGACCTGCAAACGAGCGCGTGTGCGGTTCTTGTGGCACGCATTCCAATTAGTCCCTAACGAAATAAAAGAATAACAAAATAAGAGGGTTGGCCGTTTGGGAAAGGTGCGCGGTTTGGAAGAAAAGATGTGCGGGCATCCGACAAGCGCCCTCCGTTCATTATCGGTGAAGTGCGGACGTGCACTTGATTTGCGGCCAGTTCTCGTTGAAGAAACGTTCTTCCGCTCCTTGCGCAGGGAACACAGGGACGTGACCGCGCCGAGCTTTGATTGGAGGATATGGAGGATAGACAAATAGTTCAAAGGTTCATGTGCTCCTTGCGCAGAGGGTACCGTGACGTCACTGCGTCGAGCTCTGATTAAAGTATATAGCGGATAGGCACATGTGTGGTTTCTTCGCAGAGAGAACCGTGACGTCACTGCGTCGAGTTCTGATTGGAGGATATAGCGGATAGACACAGATACGAAAAATCGTCTGCTCCTTGCGTATATGATACAGTGACGTCACCGCGTCGAGCTTCGATTGGAAAATATAGGGGGTAGACACGAATACGAAGGGCTCACTGCCGATATGTTGTTTGCTATAGCCATCGGAGAGAATCAATACCAGCTAAAGACAAGGCCTATCGCATGAGGTCATCGTCAGTGGAACCCCGACCCAGCCCAATCTGCAAACCCGCTGAAGCGTCTGGGCGTCGACGCGAGCTGTAAGTTCGCCCCCATTGTGAGACGAGACGCGTCTTGCAGGTGGTATTAAGAAAATGGCGTCTGCAGAGGCGGAGTTCGTGGGGTCAGTGAACATGAACACCGTGGGCTCGTATTCATGTGGACCTTGATTGACCCTTGATCGACTCGAGCAACGCCACTTAATTCCATACTCATCCGACGCTATAGCGGAGAGCAAGCCGTCAACTGTTTGCGCAGGAATGGCGGTGAAGTCAGAACGACGCCGAGCTCTGATTGGCTTTGATTGCAAGGCTAGTGGGTAGTCCTCAATGCTGGACACCTTGAGGTCTACCCACTATTTCAATGCGAAAGCATTAACTGTCTCATGGAGCGGAGCAGGCGGCGTCTGTAACCGCGACAAAACGTGCAAGAAGTTTTCAGCGAAACATCTAGATAGCCATTGACCGCGACGCGTCATGGTTCCCAGGAACGCCACCACACAGAGAAGCCCTCTTCCTGGCGCTGCGGCAAGCACGCCTATAGAATGGAGAGGGTGGAGCACGCTCTGCCGCCGCCTCGTGCTTTTGCAATCAGCCAATGAGAGCTCGGCGTCCTGAGCATTATCGCAACCCTGAGCATGAAGCAGACGAACTTGCGCTCCACATATACTTCGTTTCAGCTTAAGTCCGGACGCAGTCGATGTTACAAGCACGCGCGTTGTGCATGTGCAGGGACACCGTTCAGGGCCACATGCTCGCCCTTGCTACCACCGGCTGCATCTGCAGCACTTCAGCTGCAAACGAAGTCATACTAAGATAACGAGGCCAATCAAAACAGCCTCCAAAGCGCACCATCATGGTGATCGCCATGTTTCTGTACATCTTGAATCGTCGCTAAACCAATCATAACCTGAGAAAAAAAAAGCCGGGTGACTTGCGCTTTTTAGCAACCGAGCCCGGCGCCAAGCGTCCAGGACACCTCGATCAACGCCGGGCTCTGAGCCCCACCACTAAGTTGGCGCCGTCCCTGGAAGTTTGACGAAGTTCCATGGAGGTATGTAAGGCCGTTCACAGGCTTTCATTATCCTATAGATGGACACTATACCATCACCGTCAACTGAAGAAACGGGAGGCATGACCAGCCCCGTGCATCTCATAATCACTTCTCAGCCAATAAGATTGCGGCATCAGCCGATAAGAAAGCCGAGGAGCCAATCAGAAAGCAAGAGGCGTGAACATAGTAGGTCACACCCTGCGATTCTTCAGCGAGCTGCGCCTATTGTATGGTGTTGCCTCAAGGTACAGGTTAACCGCTTTCTGCTGTTTTCCGGGTATCCGCATAAAGCGCACCGTCTAATGGTACGTTTACACCTGAGAAGAAATCCGCTGCCGCAGGAGGCGGATCCGCTCCCGGCGGCGGCGGTGACGAGCGGACTGCGTTTACATCTATTTCCCGAGCGGCGGCGGCGGCGCCGCTGCGGCAGCTATTCTCGTAACATCCCGTCAAATATGACGAGAAGGCGCGAGAGTTCCCACCTCGGCCGTCTCTCCCGGGCGCTGCTGCTCCCGGAAGTCGTGACGTAGGCAGCGTCGCGCTGCGCAAGAATGTCACTTCCGGTCAGCGAAACGCCTCGTTCGGCGGCAGAAATAGGTCCCGGACCTAAACGGCTCTCCGCCGCGTTTTCCGCCCAGCGTTTCGCCCCAGCGGCAAAAGCTGGAGCGGATTCGCTGGCGGATCCGCCCAGCTTTTGCCACTGGGGTGAAACGCTGGGCGGAAAACGCGGCGGCGGCCGTTGGGCCAGGACCTATTTCTGCCGCCAGCAAGGCGTTTCACTGACCGGAAGTGACTATTTGCCGCAGCGGCGACGCTACCTACGTCACAAATACACGTTCTTCCGGGAGCAGCAGCGCCCGGAGAAGAGCCGGGCGGAAGCCTCGCGCCTTCTCATCGCGGTTGACGAGATGTAGGGAACCGCTGCCGCAGCGCAGCTGCCGCCTCGAAGAACAGATGTAAGCACATGCCCGTCGTCGCCGCCGCCGCCAGAAGCTGGATGTGCGCTCCCGCGGCAGCGGATTTCTTCTCAGGTGTAAACGTACCATAACTGTTGCAGAAAGTACGCTCAATATGTTTTTTTCTTTTTAGAGCGCACCTCTTATGCTTCCATTTCCGGCTTGAGCGGCGTCGGCGTCGCCGTCGGCGTAACCGCGCGTTGCATTATGGGACGTTTTTTATAATGCACCGCGCGGGAGAGAGGAGGAGGAAGGAGGAGGAGAGGTTACGGACGAGGACGAGGAGCATACCGTCCCCTCCGTCCCTCCCCTCTTCCTCCTCAAGAGCTGCGCTCTAATTCGGCATTAGAGGGAGTTGTAAACGTCTTTCATTTTTCTTTCTTTTCTCGTTGTTTGCAGCCGTGAAAGCGGCACTGCTGATCCAGCGCTGGTACCGGCGCTACCTGGCGCGCCAGGAAATCCGCAAGCGGTGCTCCTGGAACATCTTCCAGAGCCTCGAGTACGCCGGGGAACAGGATCAGAGCAAGGTAGATTCGGTCTCTCGCTCAGTCTCACGCCCATCGCTTGTCCCACCCTCACCGACCTCTATGCTCACAGTGATCAACCCTAGCCAAAGTCTTGCTACATGGCAATTCGAGCTCAGGTCCCAAGTTACAGCAAAATCTATGAGGTCGCGGATCTGAACGGAAAAGCGGGACCAGAAGCTCCCAGAAAGCTCCATACACGCCATGATTGGCGGTTTCCTCCTCTCCACTCTCCTCCTTTCCAGCGTTCGCTCTGCTAAAGTGGAGAGAGTGGAGGACTTTGTAGGAGAAGCTTGTCCTGCTATTTTTAGCCTGACAGACTATGCGGAGAGCAAGTCATCTGTTTCTTGCGCAGGAGTTGCGGTGACGTCAGAACGACGCCGAGCTCTGATTGGCCGAATGAAAAAAAATAGTGGGTAGATCTCAATGCTATAGATGCTTTGAGGTCTACACACTAATTTTCTTCAATCAGCCAATCAGAGCTCGGCGTCGTTCTGACGTCACCGCAACACCTGCGCAAGAAACGAGACCACTTGCTCTCCGCATAGCTTTGAGCTTACTCTCATGCAAGCGAAGAACGCCGAAAAGCGAGGCGGTCTTAGTTGTGTAAATGTGCCGGTTTGTTTGTTTGTTTGTTTGTTTGTTTGTTTGTTTGTTTGTTTGTTTGCTTGTTTGTTTGTTTGTTTGTTCTTTTTGTTTCGAAGAAGAGGAAAAGATGGGGTGGACAAGGAAATTGAATAACTGAAAATGACAGTATGGGATAAAACTGACGTTTAAGTGAAAATATTAATCAAAACAAAAATGTGAAGAACAGAGGCGTGAGACCGAAACAGATGTTTATCGGTCGCCACTTCCCGTGTATGCAGTTTACGTACGTCACTTTTGGTTTCTATTTGAAAGGTGTCAACACACGAAATGCTTGAAATAAGATGGAAAAAGTTGGTATTTGTTCTTCGGAATGAAAGTTGCAAATTTAAACGATACGCTTTACCCGGAACGTTTGTGCACGAATACCGCACCAAATTCTGAACAAAGGCGCAACAAACGCCGAGAAGGGTGTTTTCGACTCCGAGCTATATATTAACGTACGGAGATACGATTAATATATAAGTAACACGGTGTTTTAGAAACGTCGAAGGGTGTCGCGAATGTACGATCGATATTTCAAATTGCACGGCAGAGAGTGATCGCACCGGCATCCATAACCGTTTGTCGGCGCGCGAGAATGGTTAATGTTGCATGAGTCGCTCTGGTTTAATGTACTGAAACGAAGTATAATGTATGACAGCGAACGGCGCCAACCAACGCCCTTTTAACCGATGCCTGACGGCTCTATACCTGGCAGCTAATTAGTTCTAAGCGTCGGTAAACATGGTGCAATGACGTTTGCCAAGGTTCCTCGAAACACTCCGCTTCTAATTGAAGCTAACTGGTGCGAACATCTACACGCGGGTCAAGATGAAAAAGAAAGAAAGAAATAGCGTTAATTAAATTTACAAATCGAAGGTGGTGAAACTTAATTACAGAAAACCACCAGTTGCGTGATTAACTTGTCAGAGACATGCGCCGCACTTCTTTCTCGACGTGGTCGCCTTAATGTGTGGCTCCTTAACGAAGCGGCGTAAGTAGTTAGTTCTTCACGGAGGTCCGGAGGCATTAAAAATTGTTTTGTCTATTAAGGGGTGTCCAAACAGGACACTACGATGCGCACGACTCCTGCAAGTCGTTGCTGCGCGCCGCTGGCTCCGCTTGCCGGCCGTGAGGGAAAACTTCCCTCCCGTCAAAGCCGCCGGGGGAAGCGTCCCCTGCTAGAGCTCCCCCCTCGCTTCCTCCACGGCGGCCTTGCTCTGCTCATCACGTGGGTCCGGAGAGCACTCACACGCTCTTGCTGTCGGTCAATCGCTCAAGGCCCCGCCGCTTTGGGAGTCCCTGAAAATGGGCAGAGAAGGGAAGACTCAGAGTGTGAGGGGGCAAGCCAGGCGAACGCGCGCGGTGTCCAAGGTCGTGTCATCGTCCAGCAGTTCTGTGGATTGGATCGGATTCCCGCGGCTCTTGTTCCTAACGTACTCGTATAGACAAACAAACGTGGTTGGTTTGAAATTTAATAAAATAAATGCTATATTCTTAAGTTCTCAGTGTTTCTACATACAACTAAAAGTCTCCCTTTGCGCACTGCACTTTATTAATTTTTTCGAGCTACAGAGCGTGGATTTTGACGAAAAAAGCTGAGCCGAGGCGGCCGAAACGCGCGCTTCGACGAAGGAATCTCCGCGAATCCATCCGAAGCCGGACTTTCGGCCTTCCTGCCGAGGTGACGGCGGTAGCAAGGTCGGCGACTTTGTGATCCGCGGGAGATAGACAGGCACATCAGGTATACCATTGGCAGGTGGCGTGTGACGTCAAGTCTGACGAGCACCGACGTCAACGACAAGTGGAGAAGGCGAGGAGGCAAGTCGTGAATGTGGCTGGCCAGCTTGCCGGTGTCCAAACAGACATTCGACCGACGACTCCCGGACGGTTCAATTTTGACGATTTTGCAGGAGTCGTGGGTTTGTAGTAGCCTGTTTGGACAGGCCTTTAGAGAACGTCTTTATTGGAACGTCAACTGCAGGAACTCTACATATGTCCGACGATAAGGAACTTTAAAGTTGTCTTGTAGTAAATAACTCTGCAGATATGGTAAGTAATATTCAGATGTCATATGGTAAAGAACTCTGCAAATGTTTTATGATAAGCAAATCTAAAGATGTTCTATGGTAAGGAACTGTAAAGACGTCCTATGGTAAAGAACTTCGCTTGCCTAGTATTAGGGAACCCTAAAGATGTCATATGGTAAAGAGCTCTTAAGATTTCATATTGTAAAGAACTCGGCAGATGTAATATGGAAAGTAACAGTGCAGATGTCCTATCTTCCAGATGTCCTATCTTCCATCTGCCTGTCCTATCTTCCAGATGTCCTATCTTCCATCTGCCTGTTTGCTGACGAATGCGTAATATATAGAAAAATAACGACATATCTTGATACATTGCTTCTAACAATCAGACCTTAACCAGATATCATTATGGTGTAACCAGTGGCTAATGGAACTAAACACTGACAAATGTAAATATATGAGAATATCACGTGGTTCATCTCTGCCTCACACTTATCACCTTAACAGTAAGCCTCTCGCATCAGTGTCAAGTTACAAATACCTTGGTGTTCATATAACGTCTAACCTTTCTTGGAAACTTCATGTCGAATACGTGATTAACAATGCTAATCGTATGTTAGGATACCTTAAAAGAAATTTCTTTCTCGCTCCGTCCTCCCTGAAACTAACCATGTACAAAACTCTAATCCGCCCAAAATTAGAATATGCCGCCGCTGTGTGGGACCCCTCACACTCTTCACTAATTTCCCTTGTTGAATCTGTCCAAAGCCGTTCAGCCCGTTTTATCATGTCGAACTATCACCGCACTGCCAGCGTTTCTAGCATGAAAACCTCTTTAGGCCTGCCATCACTAACGCATCGCCGTAAAATCTTTCGTTTGTGTGTTTTCCATAAAATATTTCATCAAAATGCTGACCTTCGTCGTAAACTAATTATCCCACCATTCTACATCTCTGCTCGCATTGATCATAGTCATAAAGTCGGAATGCCAAATTTTAAAACTTCGTTGTTTCAATATTCTTTTATTCCCCAAACATCATTGGATTGGAACCACCTTCCCGCCTCAATAGCTAACATTACTGATATTGTTTTGTTTAAGAGAGTTCTAACTAACATGTGCACATTGTAATTATTATTTTGATGTCCACTCCCCTCTTCAATGTATTATTACCTTGAGGGTATTTTAAATAAATAAATAAGCAAATAAATAAATATGGTATGAAACTATATGCAAATGTCCTATGATAAAGCACTCTAAGTATGTCCTATGGTAAGGAACTCTAAAGATGTCCGATGGTAAAGAACTCTGCAGATGTCCTTGGACATCTGCAGAGTTCCTTAGCATGCTCAAGGAAGTGACCTCGGGGCCGTGCTCTAGGGCCTAGGGGTCTCCAAACCCCGATCCGCGGGCCAGGTCCGGCCATCGAAAGTCTTCCGACCGGCCCGCCGATCGCCACGGTCTTTCCAACGAACCTAACCTCGGCCCGCGGCTCTGCTTCCAGCAGAAAGATGTGCGCCTAAATAAACAGCACCGCGACACGCTTGAAGTGAGCAAAAGAAGATATTAGAGAGAACGAGAGAAGCTGCAGCATCTTGACGGGTCTTTTCGCCATGCCTGAACATTGTCATCACCAGTATCACCATTCTCAGTCCCCTGCTTCTTGTCTATGTAACCATGTCAAGTTCTTTGCGTTATCATGTACATTGTCAGCATTAGTTGTATCATTCCCATTAGTCACTTTGCAAAGCTCGAATGGGCCGTAGTTTTCATGCGCTTTGATTTATGCCTGGTGGGTTTTCCTGGTCACAATTGTTGTGTAGCGCCATAATTAGCAATGCGTTAAATTTCGAAATGAAAGCTATGTATTCATCCAACTTAGCATTTTTAATACTTAGTCTAACATTCATTTTTGTATTTAAACTCTTACCTAGGTTTATTCAATAAGTGTTTCCTGGTTTATAGTTACTATTTTTCTTTCCGGCCCTCGATAATGCGAAAGATGCCTACTCCGGTTCCTTAGCCAGAAAGCTTGGCGACCCCTTATCCAGGACGTTGAATTACAGGAGGGCATCGCAGACGAGTCTGTAGTTGTCAAGGGACTCGGTCGACATACGTCACTGTCGTTGATTTTTCCGTAAATCACTTTTGTACGGGGTGCAGATTAAAAACCTAGATTATTTAAATCCCGATTTATATAAAAATTTTAGTCGGGAGTTTAAAGCATTATTTTAATCTCGCTTTTCATTAGAACAGTTTTACTAAGATGATTTCAATCGAACCTTTCCCGCACAAATAATCAAGAAACTAGTTTTTACGTGAAACGTTCTTTGGCTAGGTGTTCGGCATTTCGTGAAGCCTAGATAAAAGCGTGGCCGCGAGGCTCGGCACTGATTGGTTGGCGGGTGGGAGAGGAGTAGTGAAGTGCTCGACGCTGATTGGTTAACCAGGAGGTCATGTAGCCAAAGGGATGGGCGAGGAGGAGCTCGACCATGTGTGCGCACTGAGGAGAGAAGCTCGCGAGTATGGAATTCGGCTCTGGAAGATCGCCAGTTTTATCCGGCCGATTTGCGCTAGTATCGCTTCAGTTCTAGGAACAACTATCAAGTGTGCACATGGTACGCGTTACACTATCTGATGAAGAGCGCCGGTGAACGTAGGCGTTTGGCGTCTGGAAACTCAGAGTATCGCTAAAGGTTGGTCATGCTAGAACGATTCACATATGCAACACAATTGCCTAGCAACTTGGCATTTTTTTATAGTTTGTCTATTGTTTGTTGATTGTTATGCGCATTCGGTTTGTACTGAAGTCAAAGTATCATCAAGCAAGAAAGATTTACATCAGGCTGAGCATGCTGAAAAAGCTGTGCCGTTTTGAGTAAATAGGATTATTGAGTTTTCCCTACCTTCCACTTCGTTTGTTAGTTACGTAATGTATTACTGGCAAGCAAATCAGAATGCGTAAAAAAAACACACGAGAATGAGATAAGTATGGCTTTGACGCAAGAAAGACATACTACAACGCGAAAAAAGAAATAAAGGGTTTTGGCTAACTAAAAAAAAAAAGAAATGAAGCTGTTTCAGTTCTTCTATGGCGGCTTTTACATTAATAAAAGTTGTTAATTAAACTGTATTTTGTATTTACAGTAATTATTACGCATTTTATTACTGATCGGGCGGATTTATCAATCATTCCGCAATGTTTAAAAACCACGTGTTGTAATAAAGAGTCACTATTTTCTGGATACGGTGATTTAAATAAAATGTATCTGATTTCAACAAAAACAACTTTGATTATATAATTTTTCTTAAGTCGATTTTTTTTTTGTTTACCTTGCTACTGGAGTGTTTTATGCCCGCTGAGCTGTCGCACGTTTGCTTCGTACGAGCTCCAAATTCGCTTCAAAATCACCTCCAAAATTCTCCGTATATATTCACCAAATCATTGTTTTTAAACAAACGCACGTGCGTTCGCTCATATCAGCCAAGTTCATACGCGCGTGAGCAGATAGGCATGCTTGCATCTGGGCACGGCCCGTTGCTCAGCCAACACCACCACCTTATTTATAAAATATGTTTTGATTTATTCATATATTTATTATGTTAGTTACTGTAGTACTGACTCAGGACATATTACACAATACAGCAACATCATAAAATACAGAACTGTAAAAAAAAGCTTCAATGTTGTTGTAACGTTGCCGCTTTTTTATATAGTTTTATATTTTACTTCCTTATTTTTATTATTTTATTATTATTTATTATTTTATTATTATTATTTTATTCAGAAACGAGAGAAGCAGAGGGCAGCTCTACTAATGAACACTTTGAATAAAAAATGAGGAGTTTAGCGCATCAGTTCGCGCGGAAAATTCGCGAAACTTTCGAATATTATTTACTCGGCGAGAAATGTACCGGGGTGCTAGGTTATATTTAGGTTTGCCAATTCCAGTGTCACCATAATATAGGTTGTGTAAAAACTTCAGACGTCGACATTTGAGCCTATGTCGCTGGGGGTTTCCATTCCAACAATCGCTCCTTTTCAGAGGCAGTTTCACAGAAATGGTAGTTATTCATCCCATACCTCGCGGCTCGATTACAAATTCGTCCTCGGGGTCAACATTTCCCGGCGTTTCGAAGGATTGAAGACAGCCAATGCCGCTGGCAGAAAAAGTTGTCTTCAAGTATAACAACGCGGGCGGCTGATTGCACTCTGACGATGTTCCACGTATATATAAAGGAAAGAGACTACGACATGGAACCGGAGGAAATGCCTCCTCGCCGAAAGGAAGATTCCTCGTGATTACGGAGTTGTTCCGGGCCACGTAAAACGACAGTAAAGCAAAACGAACGCCGCCCTGCTTCGGAGGAGAAACGTCGAGAAATCTGGAACACCGAAAGCACTGTGGCTGCTACGACGCGTGCCCGAAGGGCGAACACATCGTCCGCGTGCATTCGCGAGATCCAAGCGAATCTCGAACGCGAGCGCGCAAGCCATGCGACCGGAAAGAGAACGACACGAAAATGAAGGATATTTTCCGGAAGACACGGTCTTGGCTCGCAGCCCGCGTATGCACACGCAGCAGCCTTGCCAAAACCGAAGCCGAATCCAGAGCCTAAAGTGGGTCGGTCGTCTCGCGGAATGCGCGCGTCCACTTTGCCTGTCCTTGTAAACCCAAACAACGATCGGAAAAAAAGAAAAACAAAGGGAATCGGAGAATCAATATGTTATGTACATAATATCCCCCCCCCCCAAAAAAAAAAATTAATCGTTTATTTTCTGTTTTGTTTTTCTGAAAATAAGTTACGCGTCGCCGTACGCCCAGTCTACGCCCAAACGTAGCGCTAGCGGTCCGAACCACATGTCAAAGTTTTATAACTAACTGTTACACTTATTTGAAGGTTTTACGTGCTTTTCTTTAAAATATTTCAGCGGAAAAATGGTGGCAACGCCGCCCTCGAATTCGTGAGAATGAATGGTGTGAAGTATACCGCGGTAACGGGCCCCGATTTCTCATTGAAAAATGCAGAAAATCACGTAGAACTTATGGGGATCGTGGCCACGAGGGGGACGGACGTTGTCCGCGGGTTACCCGCAGGGGCCAAGTGAGAAGAAGAGGACGGCACGCGGGCAGAGCCCGGGCAGCGAGCTGGCGGATGCTCGGCGACGGAACGGTAAAGCACGAGGCGCTGCCCCCAGATCCTCCAACTGTGAGAAAGTAGTTACTTCGTACCTTGCGTTCTGCGATCTCCTTCCGGGCGGTCGAGGCGGGGCGTGATCGAGCGGTGGCTAAAGTGAACACGCGCAAACTTTTCAATCATATGAAGGGTACAGTTCTGAAACTTTGTCATCGATTCGGAGCGTTTTCTTCTTTTTATTTTTTTTTGTGGGGGGGGGGGGGGTTGGCTGGGGGGGGATGTTAGTCAGCTTTATAGCACGGTAT
>JAZHYW010056371.1:0-11674 GCA_037355805.1 Ixodes ricinus
ACTTTTCATCAAAAGTACTTTGTAACGGCAATCCATTACATTTGAGGCTCGGTAATTTGTAATTGTAATCCATTACATTTTTTAAGCAACGGGCCACAAGTCTGCTCTCGACATATATTCCCGTTGCTCGGCTACGACAGCCGAGCATAGGGTCAGAAACACAAACCAATAATTCACGTCGTTGTTGTCCCCATGGCCAGATATCTGCTGATCAATGCGGGTTTCACTCCGGACCGTTAACTCACCCCAAGAGGGATTTGAAGGTCACGTGACTGGCTCCGTAGAGACAAGAAGCTAAATTGGTATCTAGCGTTGCAGCCAAATGGCTGATGTCAGTCTGTCCTCTCTTCGAATAATAAAAGCTGATTCTGCGCGAAAGTTAAGCACCTGGAGAGATACCCGAATTTATCAGCCAACCGGTCATGGGTGTAGTGGTCAAATTATCCGCTACGGGCGTGACGGTTGGATGTCTTCCTCAATAGCACAGACATCCATTTGCTAAAAAATATACGTATTTGTAAGCGAAAAGACGTCTTTTCTACGCATACTCTTTTCCAGGCAGCCAGTGCACACAGTCCATCGGAAACTTCATACATGCGGAGCGGGAAAGAGGGAGGGAGGGGAAAGGGGGAGGGAGGGGTCTTGAAATTGCTTGCGGTTGTCACTTTGCCCACGAGGAGTAATTAATTTGTCGCTGCGGTCGCGGATGACGCACCGAGCCTGCCGAAGCGGCGCGTGGTTAAATTGGGGGTGACGGCCCGTCAGCCCCCTTCGCCTAAAAGAGATTGTTCTCTTTGTTCTGCCGCTATCTATATTGTACCTCGCTCTGCGATTGCAGCGCCGCGCTCATTTCCGCGCCTCGATTCGCAAATCAGGCGGAAGAACCCACGGACCTGCAAACGAGCGCGTGTGCGGTTCTTGTGGCACGCATTCCAATTAGTCCCTAACGAAATAAAAGAATAACAAAATAAGAGGGTTGGCCGTTTGGGAATGGTGCGCGGTTTGGAAGAAAAGATGTGCGGGCATCCGACAAGCGCCCTCCGTTCATTATCGGTGAAGTGCGGACGTGCACTTGATTTGCGCCAGTTCTCGTTGAAAAACGTTCTTCCGCTCCTTGCGCAGAGAATACAGGGACGTGACCGCGCCGAGCTTTGATTGGAGGATATGGAGGATAGACAAATAGTTCAAAGGTTCATATGCTCCTTGCGCAGAAGGTACCGTGACGTCACTGCGTCGAGCTCTGATTAAAGTATATAGCGGATAGGCACATGTGTGGTTTCTTCGCAGAGAGAACCGTGACGTCACTGCGTCGAGTTCTGATTGGAGGATATAGCGGATAGACACAGATACGAAAAATCGTCTGCTCCTTGCGTAAATGATACAGTGACGTCACCGCGTCGAGCTTCGATTGGAAAATATAGGGGGTAGACACGAATACGAAGGGCTCACTGCCGATATGTTGTTTGCTATAGCCACCGGAGAGAATCAATTGCCAGCTAGAAGACAAGGCCTATCGCATGAGGTCATCGTCAGTGGAACCCCGACCCGGCCCAATCTGCAAGCACGCTGAAGCGTCTCGGCGTCGACGCGAGCTATAACTTCGCCCCCGTTGTGAGACGAGACGCGTCTTGCAGGTGGTATTAAGAGAATGGCGTCTGCAGAGGCGGAGTTCATGGGGTCAGTGAACATGAACACCGTGGGCTCGTATTCATGTGGACCTTGATTGACCCTTGATCGACTCGAGCAACGCCACTTAATTCCATACTCATCCGACGCTATGCGGAGAAAAAGCCGCCTGCTGCTTGCGCAGGAATTGCGGTGAAGTCAGAACGACGCCGAGCTCTGATTGGCTTTGATTGCAAGGCAGGTTGGTAGTCCTCAATGCTGGGTGCCTTGAGGTCTACCCACTATTTCAATGCGAAAGCATTAACTGTCTCATGGAGCGGAGCCGGCGGCGTCTGTAACCGCGACAAAACGTGCAAGAAATTTTCAGCGAAACAGCTCTTAGATAGCCATTGACCGCGACGCGTCATAGTTCCAAGGAACGCCACCACACAGAGAAGCCCTCTTCCTGGCGCTGCGGCAAGCACGCCGATAGAATGGAAAGGGTGGAGCGCGCTCCGCTGCCGCTCTCGTGTTTTTTGCAATCGGCCAATAAGAGCTCGGCGTTCTGACATCATCGCAACCCTTGAGCAAGAAGCAGACGAACTAGCGCTCCGCATATACTTCGCTTTCCAGATCCGGACCCAGTCGATGCTTACAAGCACGAGCCCCGGGATTTCAGCGTACCTGCCAAGCACGCGCGTTCGGGCATGCGCAGGGACACCGCTCAGAGCCACATGCTCGCGCTTGTACTACCACCGGCTGCGTCTGCAGACTTCAGCTGAAACGAAGGTATACAAGATAACGAGGCCAATCAAGACAGCGTCCAAAGCGCACCATCATGGTGATCGCCATGTTTCTGTACGTGTTGAATCGTCGCTAAACCAATCATAAACTGAGAAAAAAAAGCCGAGTGACTTGCGCTTTTTAACGACCGAGCCCGCTGCCAAACGTCCATGGACACTCGATCAACGCCGGGCTCGGGCCCGCCATCTAAGCAGGCGCCGTCCTAGAGTGTGACGACGTTCCATGGAGGTATAGAAGGCCGTTCACAGGCTTTCATTATCCTATAGGCACTATACCGTCACCGTCAACGTAAGAAACGGAGGGCGTGACGCAACCTCGTGCATCTCATTATCACTTCTCAGCCAATAAGATTGCGGCATCAGCCGATAAGAAAGCCGAGGAGCCAATCAGAAAGCAAGAGGCGTTAACATAATAGGTCACACCCGTGCGATTCTTCAGCTGTCCGCGCCTATTGTATGGTGTTGCCTCAGGTACATGGGTTAACCGCTTTCTGCTGTTTTCCGGGTATCCGCATAAAGCGCACCGTCTAACTGTTGCGGAACGTACGCTCAATATGTTTTTTTCTTTTTTAGAGCGCACCTTTTAGGCTCCCGTTTCCGGCTTGAGTTGTGTCGCCGTCGGCGTCACCGCGCGGTGCATTATGGGACACATCCCGCCAATGCAACGCGGTGACGCGCGCGTTGCATTATGGGGCGTTTTCTATAATGCACCGCGCGGGAGGGGAGGAGGAGGGAGGAGGAGAGGTTACGGACAAGGACGAGGAGCATGCCGTCCCCTCCGTACTCCTCCCCCTCCTCCTCAAGAGCTGCGCTCTAATTCGGCATTAGAGGGGAGTTGTAAATGTCTTTCATTTTTTTCTTTCTTTTCTCGTTGTTTGCAGCCATGAAAGCGGCACTGCTGATCCAGCGCTGGTACCGGCGCTACCTGGCGCGCCAGGAGATCCGCAAGCGGTGCTCCTGGAACATCTTCCAGAGCCTCGAGTACGCCGGGGAACAGGATCAGATCAAGGTAGATTCGGTCACTCGCTCAGTCTCACGCCCATCGCTTGTCCCGCCTCTCACTGATCTCTCTGCTCACAGCGATCACCCTAGCCAAGGTCTTGCCACGATGGCAATTCGAGCTCAGGTCCCAAGTTACAGCAAAATCTATGAGGTCGCGGATCTGAACGGAAAAGCGGGACCAGAAGCTCCCAGAAAGCTCCATACACGCCATGATTGGCGGTTTCCTCCTCTCCACTCTCCTCCTTTCCAGCGTTCGCTCTGCTAAAGTGGAAGGAGGCCTTGGTAGGATGGGCTTGTCTGCTATTTGTTTCTCTCGTGCAAGCGATGAACGCTTCGAAACGGAGGCGGTCTTAGTTGTGTGGATGTGCCGGGTTTCGTTTGTGTTCGTTGTTCTCTTTGTTTCGAAGAAGAGGAAAAGATGGGGTGGAGAAGGAAACTGAATAACTGAAAATGACAGTATGGTGATAAAACTGACGTTTAAATGAAAATAATAAACAAAAACAATGTGAAGGACAGAGGCGTGAGACAGAAACAGATGTTTATCGGTCGCCATTTCCCGTTTATGCAGTTTACGTACGTCACTTTTGGATTATATTTGAAAGGTATCAACACACGAAATTCTTGAAATAAGATGGAAAAAGTTTGTTATTTGTTCTTCGGAATGAAAGTTGCGAATTTAAACGATACGCTTTACCCGAACGTTTGTGCACGAATACCGCACCAAATTCTGAACAAAGGCGCAACAAACGCCGAGAAGGGTGTTTTGCGACTCCGAGCTATGTGTTACCGTACGGATAGGCAATTATTATATAAATAACACGGTGTTTCAGAAACGTCGAAGGGTGTCGCGAATGTACGATCGATATTTCAAATTGCACGGCAGAGAGTGATCGCACCGGTATCCATAACCGTTTGTCGGCACGCGAGAATGGTTAACGTTGTATGAGTCGCTCTGGTTTAATGTACTGAAACGAAGTCTAATGTATGACAGCGAACGGCGCCAACCAACGCCCTTTTAACCGATGCCTGACGCTCTATACCTGGCAGCTAATTAGTTCTAAGCGTCGGTAAACATGGTGCAATGACGTTTGCGAAGGTTTCTCGAAACACTCCGCTTCTAATTGATGCTAATTGGTGCGAACATCTACACGCGGGTCAAGATGAAAAAAAAGAAGAAATAGCGTTAATTAAATTTATAAATCGAAGGTGGTGAGACTTCATTACAGAGAAACCACCAGTTTCGTGATTAACTTGTCAGAGACATGCGCCGCACTTCTTTCTCGACGTGGTCGCCTTAATGTGTAGACTCCTTAACGAAGTCGGCGTAAGTAGTTAGTTCTTCACGGATGTCCGGAGGCATTAAAAATTGTTTTGTCTATTAGAGAACGTCTTTATTGGAACGTCAACTGCAGGAACTCTACATATGTCCCACGATAAGGAACTTTAAAGTTGTCTTATAGTAAATAACTCTGCAGATATGGTAAGTAATCTTCAGATGTCATATGGTAAAGAACTCTGCAAATGTCTTATGATAAGCCCGGTGCTCCAAAATCGGTGCATGGTAAGACATCTAAAAGACCTCACCACAGAAAGAACCTTGCTTGCCGCCAGATCGCCTTACTGAAAGAGGAAAGTGAAAGGGAAAGGAACACCGGTAGCTTAACCTCCCCCTTGCTGGTAGTGTAGAAAGAGTGAAAGTCCCGGATGAGAGGCTTGGCTTTGGTGGCGGGTGTCTGCAGATGACGCCAAACTTCGTTCGCTTGCTTTTCTACTGTTTTAATTTCGCAAATCCCACTAGGAGCCACGGGCTTCGATGGCGACAGTCCTCTCCGGTCATATGGTGCACGAATAACGACAGAAAGCGTCGAATGCTGTCCACGAGGACCCATGTAGCTTGCAAAAGGTTAATCCGCGCAGGCGAGGCAGCGGCTACGTCTCTAGGCGCTCCATCGCTTTCTCTCATGACCCCGGTCTCCGGCAGCAGGTGGATTAGCGATCCGTAAACCGAAAGACGTTCTTCTAAATGCCATCCTTTTGGCTGTGCTCAGGAACATTTTGTGAATGGAGCGCGCACCGAACACTACCGCCGATGAACGTGGGGCACACTCGCAAGCGTGCATGCGGGTTTTCTCGTGACGTGGAACCGATCTTTCACCGGGCGTTCGGCGCATGCGTGTCGCCGCCATAACTTGGTTCACAGGAGGCAGAAGGCCGTGCATTGCGAGGGCTCGGGTGTGTCGGCTCGTGTCTCCCAGCGCAGAGCTCACGAGCAGGGGTTTGTGCGCACGCGCGAGAAAGACCAAAGTTCCCTCGTTACATTGCGGCAGCGGTGGCGTAGTCAAAACCGGCTGGTGAGATCGGTCTATTGCTGTTTCAGGTCTCACTTCCGCACGCCGGGCGAGGCTAGAAATTGTTGAAAAGGTAGTTCTATCGGTTTTCCTGAATCGCGATCTTGTTCGCGATACCGGAGAGCCGTGGCAAAAAGCGGCTCCTTCGAGTACACCGCTGCGTGAGTTGTTTCCGTCGGTTGGGCCTCTTGAGCGCGCTGGATTAATCGCCGCAGGGTACGTCTCGTGTGTTGCGATCCGCATTTTCGAGTCCAGTGTGCATGTTTCTTTGTTCGAGTCATGGCGTCCGCCAGTGCCCGGCGACGGGGAACAGCGGCAGCGAACGTGCCAGCGGTAGAAATTGGAGGTGAGTACTTCGGTGCAAAGAATTGCGCTGACGTGGTAAATGAATTCCGGCTGGCTGGTTTGAGGCTTCCTGCGGTTCGATATAAAGTACATCGAGAACGTCTTCGTCGTTCATCCAAAAGGAAATATAAGTACCACGGACACGCTAGGTGCGTTGTGCGCAGGAAAACGATGTGTGGCAGCTCCGGGTGTTTACGAAAGTTAATTGAAGGTTCCTAAGTAGTCGGTGTTATCGGCGTGTTGATTACCAAAAACGGCTACGTTGAAATAGGCCCATTGGCGAGCAAAGTTTATAACCGTTCATCGTGTTACGGTAATCCGGAAAGCGATGGGGCATAAAAACATTTCAGCCGCTCTCCGCCTTGTCCGGATTCCATGCAAGTTGGGCATAGGTCCTCTGACGGTATTCCAACGCTTTCTACCGTTATTCGTCACACCTGTCACCCAGCAATGGTAGTCCCGATGACCGTGGGACTGTCGCGCATCGAAGACCATACCTAAGGTAAGTTTGAGGGTCTGCAACAGGAAAGAAAGCGCGAACGAAGTTCCAGGCACTGCATACACCCAACACCGTGACCGCTCGATCCGGGACATTCACTCTTTTTACACAACCAGCAAGGGGGGAAAAAAACGGCGGCAGTTCTATCCTCCTGTCGTCCATCGCTCTCTAAATGGCGCTACCCAAGATAAAACGGTCCACAGGGAGCCCTAAAAGATGTCCTACGGTAAAGAGCTTCACAAAGACTTTCCTGTTGTAAAGAACTCCGCAGATGTAATACGAAAAGTAACAGTGCAAATGTACCTATGCGATGGAATGAGGCCGTATGCAAATGTCCCATGATAAGGACACTCCAACCTACGGTAAGGAACTCTAAAGATGTCCGATGGTGGAGAACCCTGCAGATGTCGCTTGGACATATGTAGAAGTTCCTTCACATGTCGAAAGAAGTGACCTTGGGGCCCGTGCCCAAAGGGCCTAAGAGTCTCCACACCCGGGTCCACGGGCCAGATTCGGCCACGCCAGTGGGCTCCGACCGGCCCGCCGCTCGCCACGCTCTTCCAACGAACCCCGTCCGCGGCCCTCGCTCTCAGCAAACCCGGCAACTACCATTGCAAAAAGATGTGCGCCCAAAACAAACAGCGCCGTGAGCGCGCTCCAAGTGCCCAAAAGAAAGGTGCCAAGAAAGAACGAGAGAAGCTGCCTTCGTAGCGGGTTCTTTCGCTGCCAGAAGTCTGGCGACCCCTCTCTCACAATCTAGCAATGAATTGCGCAGGAGGACATCGCAGACGAGTCTGCGTTGTCGAGGGACTCCAGTCGACCTTCACGCCACTGTCGTTGAGTTTTCCTAAATCACTTCTGCTGAGGTAGATTAAAACCAAGATGATTTAAATCGCGATTTATATCGAAATTTAATCGTGAGTTAAAGCACGACTTAAACTCGCTTTTCGTGAAAGAGTTCTACTAAGATGATTTCAATCGAACCTTTCCGCAACAAATAATCGAGAAACTAGTTTTACGTGAAACGTTCTTTGGCTAGGTGTTCGGCATTTCGTGAAGCTCAGATAAACGCGTGGCCGCGAGGCTCGAGCACTGATTGGTTGGCGGGTGGGACAGAGAGTAGTGAAGTGCTCGACGCTGAGTGGTCAACGAGAGGTCATGTAGCCAAAGGGATGGGCGAGGAGGAGCTCGACCCCATTTGCGCACTGAGGGAGAGAAGCTCGCGAGTATGGAATTCGGCTCTGGAAGATCGCCAGTTTTATCCGGCCGATTTGCGCTAGTATCGCTTCAGTTAAGAACAACTTATCAAATGTGCACATGGTACGCGTTAAACTATCTGATGAAGAGACGCCGTGTAACGTGGGCGTCTGGCGTCTGGAAACTCAGAGTATCGCTAAAGGTTTGTGCATGCTAGAACGATCTCAATATGCAACACAATTGCTCAGGAACTTGCGGCATTTTTTTATAGTTTGTCTATTGTTTGTTGAATGTTATGCATTCGATTTGTACTGAATCGCAGTATCATCAAGCAAGAAAGATTTACATCTAGGCTGAGCGTGCTCAAAAAGCAGTGCCGTTTTGAGTAAATAGGATTATTGGGTTTCCTCTACCTTCCACTTCGTTTGTTAGTTACGTAATGTATTACTGGCAAGCGGAATCAGAATGCGAAAAAAACACACTGCACGAGAATGAGATAAGTATGGCTTTGATGCAAGACAGACATACTACGACGAAAAAGAAAGCCAAGGGTTTATGGCTATACTGAAACGAAACGAGAGCTGTTTCCGTTCTTCAATATGGCTTTTACACCAATAGCGAAGTTGTTGTTAAACCGTAATTTTACCTGTTGACAATTATTACTCATTTTGTTACTGATCGGAGCCGACTCACTAACTCGATCCATAATGTTCAGAAACCATGCCGTTGTGACCAAAGAGTCACTATTTTCTGGATACAGTGAGTTTTAGCAAAATTTTATCTGATTTCAACAAAAACGGAATTTGATTGTATAATTTTTCTTAAAGGGACACGATGAAGGCAATTTAGGACATCTTTTTGGCGATTGAACTGGGTTCCAGGCACGTCTCAGGCCACGTTGCCCAAATTTCAGCCGAAACCGGCGCTTGTGTGCCGCGCAAATCAATAAAACAGTCGCGGTAATAATTGCACCGGGATCGACTGGGGCGACGCCCCGAGAGTTGCGGGAGAAGCCAGGAGAAGCGGAGCTCGCGTGACCGATGCGGGGCCAAGACGCGCGACGTCACAAACGACGCGTCGCGCCGTTTGTGACGTCGCGCGCCTTGGCCCCGCTAAACGGGCTGACGCGCGCCGTTTGCGACGTCGCGCGTCAGCGATTGGTCGCTGACGCGCCGCTTTGACGGCCAGAACGGCCAGATCGCTGCCGCTTTCCCCTCGGCGTCCGTCCTTCGGCATGCGGGCCGCTCGTTGCCGGCTGTGCGGTCTCCGTCGGGTGATAGCAGAGGCCGCCACGCACGTACTCCTGTTCCGTTGGTGTTCGGTTACCGAACGGAAGCTCGAACTCGCTCGCGAGAGCGGCATTGCCGTCCATGTTGACAAATTCGGCGAAACGACCGCGCCACCGCGCTGCTATAACCCACCGCGGTAACCAGAGTCTCGACGCCCTAAATGCTACCGGTACCGACAATTCACGTGTGACGTCACTCCGTACGTCACCTCCGTTTTCGGAGGCCCAAAAACGAGAAACACAGATAGTTGAGTTTCGGTTTCTTCAGTTCTTTCGTAGGTATAGAAATATGCGTCACAAATGTCTATAAAAATTTAGGCAGTATGCCAGGTTCCCAAGAAGCCTAAAAACACAATTTAAAAAAATTAAATTAAATCGTCTTCATTGTCCCGTTAAGTCGTTTTTGTTTACGCCCCCTTGCCACTGGAGTGGCTTGTATGCCCCGCTGAGCTCCTCCCACGCTTGCTTCGTACGAGCTCCAAATTCAGCTTCAAAATCACCTCCAAAATGCTCCGGTATGTAGTATCATTGTTTTTTAAAACAAACGTGCGTTCGTCATATCGCCAACAGGCATACGCGCATGTCGCAGATAGGCATGCTTGCATCTGGGCACGGCCCGTTGCTCAGCTGCCAACACCACCGCCTTATTTATAAAATATGTTGTGATTTATTCATATATTTATTATGTTAGTTACCGTAGTACTGACTCAGGGACTATATTACACAATACAAGCAACATCATGCAAATACAGAACTGTAAAAAAGCGAGCGTATGTTGTTGTAACGTTTGACTGCTTTTTTATATAAGTTTTTATATTTTTACTTTCCTTATTTTTAACTATTTTATTAATATCACTTATTTTATATTTTCCTATTTTGTTCAGAAACGAGTATAGCAGAGGCGGCTCTTACTAGTGAGTACGCCTGAATAAAAAATGAGGAGTTTAACTTCATCAGTTCGCGCGGAAAAATTTCGCGAGGGCTTTCGAATATTTTTTACTCGGCGGAGAAATGTAACAGTTGCCGGTTACATTTAGGCTGCACAATTCCAGTGTCATGTACCATAATATATTTTGTGCAAAGACTTCAGACGTCGAGATTTTGAACTCTGCGTCGCACGGGGCTTCCATTCCAACAATCGCGTCCTTTTTCGAGGCAGTTTCAAGGAAATCAGCAGTTATTCATCCCTATACCATCGCCGGAAACTCGCTTACGGAATTCGCTCCTCAAGGTCAAAATGTCCCTGCCGTTTCGAAGGAGTTGAAGACGGCCAATGCCGCTGGCAGAAAAAGTTGTCTCCGGTGATAACAACGCCGTGCCAGCTGATTGCACTCTGACGATGTTCCACGGTATGTATATGCGTAAAAAAAAAAGAGACTACGACATGGAACCGGGAGTGAAATGCCCTCCATGCCGAAAGGAAGACTCTCGCGATTGATAGGTTGTTCCGGGCGCACGGAACGGCATGCAGCGAGAACCGAACGCCGCCGCGTTCGCTGGAGGAGAACGTCGAGAAATCTGGAACACGGGGAAAGCTTACTGTGGCTCGCTACGACGCGTGCCCGAGGGGGCGAACACCCACGTCCGCGTGCGTTCGCGAGATCCAAGCGAATCTCCGAACGCGAGCGCACCAGCCCATGCGACCGGAAAGAGAACGTGCACGACAATGAAGGACATTTTTCTGGAAGCCGCGGTCGTGGCTCTGCGAGCCCGCAGATGCTCACGCAGCAGCCTTGCACCCAAAACCGAAGCCGATTCCAGAGCCTAAAAGTGGTTGGCTCGTCTCAGCGGACATGCGTCCACTTTTGCCTGGCCCAGCAAGCACAAACAACGATCGAGAAGGAAAGGAAATCGGAGAAGATACGCGCGGCTACGGCCGCCCCCCCCCCCCCCCGCAAAAAAAAAAAAGAGAAGAGAAACCTAAGGTTTGACTTGTTTTTGTTTTTCCGAAAAATAAGTTATGCGTCGCCGTACGCCCAGTCTACTGCCTACAGGTAGTGCTAGCCGTCCGACACCACATGTCAGACGTTTTATAACTGACTGGCACGCCATTTGAAGGTTTTCCGTGGCACTGCTTCACGAAATATTTCAACGGAAAAATGGTGACCAACGACACCCTCGAACCCGTGAGAACTGAGTGGTGTGAGTACCGCGGGCATCAGGCCCCGATTTCGCATTGAAAAGTGCAGAAAATCATGTAGAACTGGTTGGGGATCCCGTGGCCACGAGGGAACGGAGCGTGGTCCGCGTGGGTTGACCCGCAGGGGCCAAGCGGAGAAGGAGAGATTTGACGACGGGGCAAGCTCGGGCAAAGCGAGGCCTCGCGGATGGTCGGCGACGGAACGGCAAAGCACGAGCGCTGCCCCAGATCGTCCAACTGGGTGGAGAAGAGTACATGACGGCGTATTCACTGGCCGCCATATTTGAGGTCACTGTTTAGAGCGCATGCTCAGAACGAGCTCACTAATAGGCTACCAAGACCGGCAGTCTTGAAGGTGCAGGCACGTTGCAAAACAACTGCGGAAGCTTATGCATCAGCACGTGCTCAGCATTAGCGCACACAGATATGGCCGCCAGTGAATACGCC
>JAZHYW010056372.1:0-24245 GCA_037355805.1 Ixodes ricinus
AGCCGTGCATTTGAAACGGAGATATTTTTAGCTCCATTCTAAGTTGAAAAGATATGGGCTATTGACAAATTCACGTAAGTATAATATATATGCTTGTAACGTGACTATAGTATTTATGATATACCTCATGTACCATTTAGTAAAAACGAGACATGACTGGTATGCAACGTTGGACAAAACATTCGATAAAAGTATTTAAGTTAAGTTACTAAATACCTGCTCCATAAAGTATTTAAAATACTACTCAAGTTACTTTCACTGTAAAGTATCTTGAGTAGAGTACAAATACTTAGAAATGTATTTCAATTACTTTTGAAGATACTTCCGCATTGCGTAATTTTTATCGACGTCAGACACAACGACAATTATACGGTTGCGCAAACCTGGTTTACCCGAATGGTTTATTAACACGCAACAACACAAAACGGGAAAAAAAGTATCGTAGGGCTATTTTATGCAGTCCAACTATAAGGAGCAGGATATTGTCACGAATGACAAATGATGAGGCGGCGAATAACTGAAGAAACTCAACGTTTAATGGGGCGAACTTGTACCCAAAACAAAATAGAGAAAGGCTAGCGTCGCAGGCGTCGATGTTGGCGAAACAGCAGGATCGAGCGCTGGGGCGAGAGTGACTCCGGACCGCCACTCGGAGCACCTTTTGTACCCGCGTGGGTTTCTGGAACATTCGGCTTAGAATGTTCGGCGCGTAGAACATTCGTAACTCGATCAGACGACAAGGTTTTCGAAGTAACGAGAATGTCAAGTTGAAAGAATAAATAAAAGAGGAGTCCGCTCCCTGGAATCGAACCCGGAGCCTCCGCGCGAGAGCCAAGCGCGGTAACCATTCGGCCACGCGCTTGCTCGGCAACGCGCGTGGCAATATCACTGATACATGTTACAAAACATTTCTGGGACAACAAGAAGGGGAGGAGATCAGACCGTGGCGCCCCAAGTGGTTAACTTTAGAACTACACGGATGGGGACAACGAATACAATGACTCAGCGCTCGGCTGACATAACCGAACGCGGCGTCAGCGTTCGGCTGGATTCGGAGTTCGTGTTCTCCGGTGAGTGGGAGGAGGGTCTTTTTTGTTACCACTCCGGCCTGCATGAACAATGCAGCATGCAAGGTGCCCAGCTCAGCACAAAAGCCCAAGTGGGTCAAGCTCGCATCCTCTGACGACTGCTTTCGGGAGAGATCCGGCACTTAACGTCACTTCGTTTATTGTTAGTATTTTTACATTACACTGTGCCCCGCGCTCTATTAAAGAAGATGACATGAACATGCCCACAAGGCCTGTGGGCATGTGCAAAGGCCTTGTGTTAGGTATACACCGAGGTGTGGGGGCAACAAACGGGTCAGAGCTCCTCGCCAATAGTGACATCGCTGAATATCACGTCCTGCGGCGCACCTTAGACGGATCGTTTAACTACAATCCATATTCCCTATATGGGAGTTCACTATAAACGAACTTGGGATACGGATATGAGTGAATGGATAACAAAGAGAACCCACATAATAGCCACGGCAGTGGTCGCACCTTCTTCAAGTAGGTGTTGTTCAGAAAGGCACTCAACGTTTGGGGACGCTTTGTTGGCATTTTGAGAGGTCATCTTGCTCGTTGTCCGTTTCCTGTCCTGTTCTCTGCTTATCAATGTTCGCTTACAGACAGTGTTCGCGACAGCAATAAGTGACGGACTGACCACAAAAAGAAAATAAACAACAGAAAACCGTGACGTTTTGCCGTAGCAGGGTCAAATATACAAAAAGCAAAACAATTTTTTTGTCCACTTATCATTTTTTTTATTTATTATTTTCTTGACACTCAAGTCTTCATTGTTGTCGTAGGTCGTTTCCCGGTCTGCGTCGCGCCTCAGTGTGGCAATCTTTACTTCCGTAAAACCACCCCTTTTGTTTGAGGATTTTTGGGGGAAACTCTAGGAAACAAAAGGCGCCTTTGGGAAGGCGAGGGGAAAACCTTCATTGTACGAACTTTGGGCTGAAATATGAGTCACAATCGGCAAAAAAGCGATGTTTTCACGAGCTCAATCAAAGTCACCGTAGCTAATCGGAGCTAGCAACAGGATTTGGTTGCTCGAAAGAATGTTCACGTTTGCTCGTGCCACGCCCACGCCACTTCATACCGAAAAAGTCGGAAAATGGCGGAATGTCAAAAATGTATTTCAGATAATGAGTACAAGATACTCAGAAATGTAATTAAGATAGAGTATCAAATACTCTCGATCAAAAGTATTTGCAAGATACCAAGATACTTCAAAAAGTATTTGAAATACAGTATCTTGAGTAGAGTATTTGAGATAGGCACAAGTCTGCTGGTAAGTTTTGATTAAAAAAGTTCATGCACATGTCCATTTCAATTATTAATAGGAATCAAGATTTCCAACTTTAAAAATATACCTATTGAAAGGTCGTTTTTATTTAACAAGCCAAAAAAAAAACTTTCTCAAACTTCTATGTTTGGCAGTGAAGGGGCGTGGTAAGTTATTTTCAGATACCTAGCGGGTCGAGTGGGAAATTTCGCTTCTTTCACGCGACCGCATTTTCATGTATAGACGCTTTGCACACGCGCCAGATTGAGCCGCCATAGCCGACCTTCCCCTGTTTTGCCGAAATGCCGAGCCACTGAAGCGGGCGTTTAGGAGCCTCCACAGGGGCCTATGCTGGGGAGGAGGACACAGTAGCACCTAAAGTCGCAATAACCTGTCCTGCTGTGGCGACGATGACGTGAAGCGAACGTAATAAGAGGGAACAAAAACTGAAGGTCACTTATGGCGGCGCCCATGCACAGCTGCTGCAAAGCGTCTATACTGGCGAGGCTCTGCTCAAAACTCGTTTTGACTTATTTTTTTTTGAGGAAATAAGAAAAATATACAGATAAGCGGGTGAAATGAATAAAAATAAATAGCATTTTGGTATTATATTCTCAAAGTAACGTTTATTGTGATAAAAGAAAAAGGGACTTAAGTGAGGTTAATACTCTTTGAGGGGATTCTCGCCCCCGCCCTTACACGCACTTCTTTGTGTCGCGTGTCCCGCAGCTTAACAAAATCAATTTGGCCATCTCTTGTCTCTTTGCCATCTTTTACAGTTGAAACCTATTTTTGAAATGACTAGCCTCCTCGTCAGAGATGTGGACAAGTTTTGTCGATATCGAAATATTTTCTTCCAGCCACTTTTTAACTGTGCGCAGAGGAATAGTGCGTGTGCTGCATTATGCACGATGTCGTTGCTGACAACTCCGAAGCTGTAGATTTGCGCGCTGTAGCGACGCAGGTGAAGATAGACACGACGGTTCTTCCAATGAAAGCATTGTATCACTTACGAAGAACGACGCTCCAGTTTTCCTCAAAATTAAATTGCAATACGATAGTACGAGCCTTGAGATGCGACTTTTCTAAGCGTATATCAAGCCGCAGAGCATGTCGGGAGAATTATTGGGGAAGTACTTTGTTACGTACCTTGAGCTCATTGCAAAATCCGCTGCTTTCCTTTCGCTTCTTATTTAGCAGCTCAGGTTCCCACAAAGCTCCTTTTGATTTATTCGTCTTCTCCTTTATTGGCAACGATTCTAGGGTTAAGCCCATCTCTTTTTGAACACAATTTAGAGGTTAACAAAACGCACTCCTTATTAACTGGGGGTTGTGGGGATATTTTGACAGCGTGTAATTTGGCAGCCATTTCAAAGATGCGACGAGTCACTCGCTGTAGATGTGAGAAATTTAGTCAGTGCAGTACAACCGCTAGCCTGAGGTATTTAAGGTGCACCACGCAGTAGTGGTACATGACCGCACGCCCGTACGATGCTCATACAGATCGAAACCGCAATTCTTAGTTGGGTTAGCACACAGCCAAAGTCTCTTAATCTCTCTTCAAACTGAATTCTTGGTTGCCCAAGTTTAATAATGCTGCCAGGCAAACAGTGGTTGCACCCTCTCTCGGCTTTGGGTTAACTTTGTCTTACAAACTGAGATGCGGTACCAAATATGTGGACAGCATGGAACCTGCCAGTGAAGCAAAACGAAAGGAAAAGGCTGCCGCTCACGAAATCGGCGGCACATAAGCTTTAGCTCTGGTAGTGCCTCCTGGTAATCACAGGATGTCTCTAGCTTCTTCCTTTTGATGACATGCCTTTATCGGGATATGGTAGTCGTTTCTCATGTTCATAGTGGCACTGTCTGTACTGAATAAACGATCACGACAGCTATCTGAAAAGGGGATGCGGCAATCGTAAAGTTAAAATGGGTGGCGGCAATTCAATGCCCTGCTCGGCCCGTGGATTGCCCTTTCGTTCCAGCTTTCCGTCGAAGAAAATTACCAGTGCAGCTTATGAGAACCTTGAATTTACTTATATCCCAACAAGAACATAGAATAAAAAAGGCGAAATTAGGGAAGACGCGCAATATTGCAGAAAAACGATGAGCACCGCCGAAGCGGCGCGATGCTATCAGAACTGATAGTTTTACCCCATATTAATCAACGAGGTTTGGAATGTACGTAGGTTTTGCAAACATAAAAGTGCCATTTGTAAGAACGGAGAGTGAGGTTTCAACAAGCATAACTTAGCTATCGTGCGTTTGTCCTTTGTCGCCCTTGTTATTTTTCTCCAGGGATTATTATTGTCATTATTGTCCAGCTCGCTTGAACGTTTGCATTAATTTAATTATAATAATAAAAGTTGATTTAAGAAAAAAATTCATTCACGCCTAATGACCTGCTTATGGGCCGTCACTTTGAAATGTTTTTCGCCACAAGTTCTCTCTTAGTTTCGAAACATTTCAAACGTTCTATATACATTTGTTATTCTCATAAGACAACGCTTAAAACATTATTCAAGACAGTTTTGATTTTAGAAGTTTACTAAGTCAGCAAAATGAACGCGAAGAACCCTTAACCATATTATACTATAAATACTATCGATGTATAAGTTTCGCGGAATTTCGTCTGGACTGGAGAGCCAATAAAACTATGATCATGTCACAAAAAAAACAACTAATGTTTAAGTAAAAAACTCAATGACAGAGATATGCGCTTCAGAATGAAGATACAAATATGTCTTTTCAAAAGGGCTGCGTAATATGACGAAGAAATATATGTCAACGCAAATTTACCCATATATAAGAACATGTAGAAAGCTTTTCATATAAAAATAAGAAAAAAACAAACATTTTCTTAAAATGACGTTCAATTACGTATTGCTAGCTTTCCTTCTCAAGTTTACAGTGTTGTTTATTCTATATAAACTATACTTAAAATACCAATATTATACATTTTAAATAGGCTTAGATACAAGTTTTCATTTGATATGTTTCTTATGCCTTAAGAAATAATTGGAAATCAAAAACCAGCACGCATCAAACGTGGCCCATTATTGTCAAGAAATCCAAGATTAAAAAAACTTTATTTTTAAAAAAAACAACAAAAAAACTCACTTCTAGGGAAATTTGATCCTTCAATATAGTAAAGAGTGAAATTAAAGTTATAACAGTTGTCAAAAAAGATATGCTAAAAGTCCGAGACTCCAAATGTGCCACTCGTGAGAAAACTGCCAAAACCGCAAGACCCTACCTTCTGACCGTTCACAACCAAAACTAAAAAACAAAAAAAAAATCTAAGTTACAGTTTTGTTTCTAGTCACATTCTCCACCAACATATATGTCTTCAATAATTTTTTGTAAACCCACCATATTTTCTTGCACGATTTGAGAATGAAATCATTCTTAAAAGTATTTAATCACGCCTATATGTATTCATGGACGCGCTTTCGTCTAAATGTTAGAGATTAACGCTTCTCTACTTTGAAATATTCAGGTCGCATAAGCTCCAACATACGGTCTTGTCACCAAATCGACATGATCACACCAATATGTTCGCGTACTCGGACATCCATGCCTCAGCACCAGAACTGTCACGTGCAACACCCACAACTTTTAGATCCCTACAGTAGACATACGTTGATGTAGCGTGAGTTCTTGTTGCCTCGGCTGTGTGTCATGCGGAATTGAAGTATAACTTCTACACCTTACTGCGGCAGGCTTATTGACTGCTGCGACTGTCAGTCAGCTGAGTGACGAAACTCATGGGACATGCATTTTGGCTAAGTTCGGAGCCGAACCAATTCGCACTTTTTTTACGACCTTCTTGATGAACCACAACAACCAATGCTTTCAGCCTTTCTTACGGTGGGGCAAAAAGGAAGAGGAGAGTGGGCCTATGGCCATTTTTCCTGCCTGGTATGTATGAGAAGCCGCAACACTGGATGCGAATTCTAGGCCACGAACGTGGTCCTTGAAAACACTGTTGCTCGATCAGTAGGCCTCATTATTTACAAGCAAGGTGGGCGCAAGCGGGATGAGCCGAACGATTCCATGTATTTCTTCTCACGGAGTGACTCGCAGTTCTTGCGCGCTTCGGGGAGATTCAAGCATATCTCTTATCCCCGAGCGTAGAAGATAAGGAGGCCAGAATGACCTTACCGAGTCAGTATCACTCTAGCTCACTAACGCACGTCCATAGGTCGAATGTTCGAGATGCCGAGTGGAGTAGGTAAGGAGCCGAGGGCGGCTTCGTACAGACTCACAGCCAGCTGTCACGCCGACGTATCGTCGCTCGCTGCGGCCGCAGTCGACGCTCATCCTTTCTTTTCTGTTTCTAGGCGCAAGTTCGCCGCTTAAATCTTTATTCTTTGTTTTTTCGGTTGTCGATCCGTTTCCATCTGCGACAATATATATCGATTACGAACAGTTTCGTTTTATCACACGGATGTGATACTGCAGAAACTGTGCTATCAGGAATCCTTGAAACGTGTGCTGACCTGCACTTCGACCTTGGTGAACTTCACGTCGTCGTCGTTGTGCGTAATTCCGCTTCGCAGTGTTTTCCCCTACTCAAATATTGCGGAAACAAGTTTTACAGGAAGGTGTTCGCTCGCCCGCGCACCTCGAGCGTCGATCAGAAGCTTTTGCACGGGCCCTCTTCGCTTCCGAAATTTAACAAAAGTTAACTCTGAAAGTAGAAGTTTCGTCGGTCGCTACCAACCTCATAACGCGGTCGTGTACTCCCTCAAAAGGAACCATTGGACCCGCGTGGCCATTGTGTCGTCTTCTAGCAAGGCGAAACCAGCTGTGACTTTTTATTACAGGCTGTTGCCATCGCATTATGGTACCGAGACGATAGGAAACGTATTTATGATTAGATCCTGAGAAGGCACAGTGTTTACACAAAGTGTTTACTTTTTTATCATACAATTACTAACCTTACATCGAGCCCTCTGCATTTGCCCGTAACAACGGCCCCAGCAACGGTTTGTTTGAAGCGGGCGCAAGTTGAGCACGTTACGGGGTCAATTGCAAGCCCGTCAAGGTCAAGTTCATGCGCACGCGTCGCGTTCTGGTGCCCATGGGGCACCAGTCTGGGCGCTAAGCCTGCAATTATCTTTACTGATCATAGAATGTACTCACGAAGAATGACATCCAGGAGGACTCAACTCATAGTTTTGTTCTAAATCAGTAAGGGTATACGTATGCCCAACGTTGGTGACAGTCTAAGAACTCAGTAGAGGCTTCGTGTCGAGCGCAACCTTTCTGCCTCGGATTACACCTCGTCACACGCGCAGCGAAAACCAGGCAACGAAAGCGTGCACGAGGTGGAGCAGCTACCGGGTCATACCAGTCATACCCCTGACAAAAGTTGAAATTTTATGTCAGTTCCAGCAAATGACGTTATCGGCCAACCAGCGCGCCACTGGCGCGGTGGGATGCATGCGCGACGCTCGTATGTCAAAATCGCCAGTTGATTCGCCGATCACTTGATGTCATACGATGGGAAAGACGGAAAAAATTTGCCACATGGCGACGGTAACCTGTCACACTGTCAAATGTTGGTTACAATTTGAGCAAGTAAGGTGTAACGGCTCAGTATTTATCTTCTTTCAGGGACGTTTCGATGTCAGCGGATTGCAGCAGCTTACTTTTTCCCGCAGATGGCACCGGGGGATGCCAGCCGATGTGCGAGTTCGAACAGACCAAGTCGCTGTGCAACTTGCGGCTCCAGCCAGGCTCTCCCTGCAACGGCCTGAAGGGCTACTGCGACGTGTTCCACAAGTGCCGCGACATCGACGAGGAGGCCGCTGACCCGGCTGCAGCGTATCTTCTTCGGGAGCCAGTCGATCGGCGCCATCCGGGACTTGATTACGGTGAATTGAGATGTCTGCTGCTCATCTTGACACGCTCCTCGCGTCCTGGGTCAAGGCTAGTGTGCCTAGATTTCAGTGTTTACAGCCGCTCGTCGAGGTCACGTGGTTTATGGACAGCGTTTGCGATCTCTAAGGAGTGGGTGAGAGCGTCGATCGCTATCCTCCTCGCCACTCGGAAATGCGCGCATGCGCACTTCCAACCAATCTGCGCAGGAGGCTGTTCGCCATTAAATTGCAAAACGCTGTCCATGAGTTTCAGATTGCTCTCTCCCACTCTGTCTCAAATCTAGCCTCTCTGGTCAAGCCAAATTTATATGGAAACCATTCAAAGGCCTTTCTTGCTCGGGTTGGTCTGACTGCATGATGTCACAATGTCACGTAACGTCATGGTGTCACGTGGCATGACTTCCGGTTCCAATTTAGGCTGTCAAAGCCACGTCACATGACCTGACCTCATGCGATGTCAAGTCACGTGACCACGCCACTGGTCACGTGACGTCAATCTTCCATAACAAAACCTGACAAGTGATCTCGAAGCTTCGTTGGATTGGATGGGATGTTTCAACCTATGCAGTGTTTTGCGTCGTGCCGTGCGACTGGCGTACTGTCCGCTGCTTTTTCAAACACAATACTGTGCTTTCTGCGTTGTTTTGCTGTAACATCGTGTGTTTGGTCGGCTCTGCAACGCTGTCGGTGGGGAGTTGCAGTTTTCGCCGAGTGTAGTATTCTGGCTACGCAGTACGCGCTGTACATCAATGGTCGCATGACATTAATATAGAATCTCTCTCTGTCAGAACCACCTGTGCTGCTAAAAAGAGAAGAAAAAGCGGCTTTTGTTGTTGTATTCTTAATTTCTGTGGCCACACATGGTCGCACTGATATTTAATATTGATATCATAAACACACCACCCCAGAGGAAAAAGCAACAAAAACAAAAACAGGTACGTTTAATTTTTGCCCAAACATGACATGCCAGTAATAAGCTGTGATCCACTCCGGAGGCAACGCTGATACTGCATTCACACCGAAACGGTTCAACGGCACTCCGAAGGTGGTTGCGACTGCGGTTACTTAATTAGTTCAATTTTACTCAATCTTAAGTCAAAACAAGCGGACGTTTGATTGCGCCCATGGATGAATCTGAGAAATGCGGATTATTGGGCCGAGTTGGTACTTAAGCTTTGACTACCTAATAGCGCTTCAAGACGGGAACGAGAGTAGGAACGAGACACTTGGCGTGGCTTGGGATTGGTTGAATGGCGCTATGATGTGAGCATTTATACCCGTGATTTTCTGACGATTATAATGAGTTGAAATTAGCGCAGTGTGTTGTCTCGTTCCTACTCTCGTCCCTGTCTTGAAACGCTATTATGTTGTCAATGAATTTGAGAGTTTATCCTTTGGCGGGCGCCTGTGTCTTGTAGGCGTGACCGGAAGAACTTTCAAAGCTCTGACCAGCATATGGCATCAGTTTCACTACTTGAAACAAAATATAGCGATTGATAAGTGAGAGTTTATTTTAGTTTGGATACACCAACAAAGGTAAACGAAAAAAAGAAGAATTTGTGTTATTCACAGCTTGAAGGCTCCGGCACTTCAAATAGTCAGATAGTAAACCAGGTACAAAACATTAAGAAAACACTTAAATAAAATATTTTGCGCGAATGAAACACTCGATCTACACAGCAGCACAACGTGCTATTACACATATATGGTTTTAGGAATTAGAAAAAGACAACTTTGACTTGTATACATTTTGATTAGCATAAAAAAACACATGTCCTTAATTCAAAAAAAGTTATAAGTAAAATAACATATCTCGTGTGCCAACAATTACAATTTCAAAACTTAATTCGGAAATAAAATTTGAACATAATGGGTAGTAGGAAAGTTGTTTTTGAAAACGTTGCAACATAGCCACGTAGAATAATTTAAAACAAGTGTAGAAAATTCTTAATTATTGGATACCGGTTAACTGCTTTCAGATTGTCACATTACGAAGTTCAGAATATTTAAAAATTGTGTCTAGGATACAGTGGCAGTTACGAAGAAAAAAAAAAGCTCATATGTGTACTCCACACACACAAACAAGTACAATTCATTTCCTCTTATCTTCTGTACAAGTGGCCATAACCCTGAGATAGCTTTATTACAAGCCCGTTCAACAGGCGCTCATTTTCAATAATGTGCAGAAGCATCCGATTGTCGCCGGGATCATCTTCATAATGTTCCTGTCGTTCCTGGTGCTGCTGTTCCGCTGCTTCGCGGTGCACACGCCCACCAGCAACCCCCACAAGAAGCAGGCGCACAAGCTCAGGGACACCATGAAACGCCCCATGACTATCTTTGTAAGCATCTTAGACGCACTAACACCCCGAATAAACGCCCACCCATAGTAAAGAGATAAAAAACTGCACTAGCTTGATTATTATTTCAATGATTGCCCTAATAAAGAACCTTATCTGAATGAGAAATTTCTCGGTCTAATAAACACATATGATTAAATAATATGATATAAGAAGATGTAAGGACCATACAAGTGCATATAAGAAGTTATAAGAAACGATAAAACGTTCCTTATACCTTCTTATATAATCTTCTATTATTCTTATATACTGAGCATATGTGTTTATTGGGCAAACAACGTCTGATACATATAAGGTTTTTACGGTGGGGAGCGCAGCATGTGCTGTGAATGAGCTGGGCACATACTATGTCTGTGTGAGATCACGTAACGTCACAAAATCCCGTGAGCTCATGACGTCACGCGACAACACACCATTTGACGTCCAAATGTCACGTGACGCCGTTACGTTAGTTATTCTGTGACGTCACTATTTCACGTGTTGTCACGTGACATCGTTATACATATTCAAGAACACATAGAATCAAACAAAAGCTATACGTACACAAAAATAAATTAAAATACCACACCCTCTAACGCCGAATCGGAGCGCAGCTCTTGAGGAGGAGGAGGGAAGAGGTACTGAGGGGAGGGTATACCTCTCCTCCCTCCTCCTCACCTCTCACTCCATTCCGCTCCTGCCTCCCTCCTCTTCCTCCTCCTGCTCCCCTCCTCTCTCTCCTCCCTACCTCTCCCTCCTCCCCCTCTCTTCCCCCCTCCCCTCTCCCCTCCTCCTCCTCCTCCCCGCGCGGTGCGATTATGGGACATTTCCCATTGATGCACCGCGCAGGGGAGGAGGAGGGGAGAGGACTCCCCACGCGGTGCATTAGGGGACATTTCCCATAATGCACCGCGCGGTTACGCTGCCGACGGCGACGGCGACACCGACGCCGACGCCGCTCAAGCCGGAAACGGGCGCCTAAGAGCTGCGCTCTAAAACACGTGATCACTTTAGTAGTATTAGAACCGCATATATTCCAAATATTCGGCTGATAGAACATTCTTTGTTAAAACAACAACAACAACAACAAAGTGGGGTGAGTGATTTCTTTGGGGGTGGGCCATCGTTCGGGATTTTACGGTAGGTGGCTTGTCTCGTGCTCTAACCGTGCGTTTTCGTTTCTGTTTCTCATTTCAGAAATAACGTGAAGCCGTAACATAAATAAAGGTATATATTTCAAAGACCAAACCACGGCCTCGCCAATGGTTTCATTGGGCGACATATCATGGCGAAGTAAGTCCCGTGTAGTTGTCCCGTATACCTGTCCTTATGTATAAAACTCTTTTCTATGGTTACAAGGGAGTGATTTCCGAGCATCTCAAAGATCGGCCAACGAGCCGCAGGTGACTGAGGGGAGGTGGAATGCAAATAGCTTTTATGAATTCGGCTGTTGCTTACCCGGGGTTGCTATATTTAAACGAAAACAAATAACCAAAACGAAGTCCAGACGCTAGGTGGGTCTACTAACAGCACAATTCAGATCGAACTCTTTAGAGTATATAATGTTGTCTGTTGTTACTTCAGGAAAGTAACAGCTCTTACTCAAAGAGAAAAATAGTCAGGGATCTAAATACATAAAGCGTCGCCTACTACAGCGCCAAAAGCACAAGGCACCAAGTACAAAGTGTGCACAGACAGCACTCTTGTCTGAGTACAGGTTGTTCTTGGTCCTTTGTGTTTTTGGCACTGTTATACCATAGTTACAGGGCTCCCTTAACGTCAGTTAAGTAACCCTTAATTGTAGTTACGCTCAACCACAGTTACCACACTATACACCTAGGACACCTATTTCAGAATTAGTGAAGAGTTCGCGTGCACAGTTTTGATAGCGGCTAAAGGTGGCCATGCGCACATCATTTTCATATTTTTAACTGAATAGCCAAGGTGTCCAAGAGTATAGAATATTTTTGCAGAACCTAATATAGGCGAGCAATTTGTGCGCACTCGAGCCGGTACATTTTCGGATTGCCCGCTGACACGGTGTGAAACCGGCTTAGAGATTGACGTCGTGCGTGAGTTAGTTCCGAGTGTTTATTTTTATGGTGTTACATTTTGCGAAAATCTACGGTTGGCTGGTTACAAGCGTGTAGTCGACGCGGTACACAAATATTAATAATCATAAACAATTGCGGAAAGTGTGCGATGAGCATAGGAAGCTGCAGCCCGTGTGTGGTTGCAACGTTATTGAGCTTCGCATGTTCCCCAAGGATTCCTATTTATAAAGTCAGTCGATTGCGAGCGTGAATCGAGAGCTTTGTGTCGGACACATCGTCACGTTTATGCTCACTACTACTTTGTCGAAGGCAAGCGGACCGATTCCAGCCCGGTGCCGGTGCTCCGATTAGGTTATCGCTGCAAGTTATGTTACTCCATGGCATGTGAAGAGTGTGAAAATGCCTGCGTGCCACCACTCAAAATGCAGCTGTCGAATGCCGAAATATTACCTGCGTAGACCACATTAGACTGCTGCTATATTCCTTCCCTGTGAAATCTAAATCAAAACACTCTATCGTCTTTGTCCTCGTTCTTTCGAGGAGGCAAGTTGATGGTCTGTCAATAGTCAGCTTTAGACTCACTGAATGTTCCCAGAGTACCGAATTCCGCTCAGGACCCCTCACCGGAATTCAATCCCCGCAGAATCTAGTTCTGATTGGCTGGTTTAACCCGTGATGGAAGTTATTAGTCGGCCATTTCTGAAGACAAACCCAGAACAAAAAAAAAAAAAAAAAAAAAAACTTATATAAAACGTTTCCGTGTTACCACGGCTACGGGGGAGTATGCACGGCTGGGAGCCGCGGGAATCGATGAGTTAGGACCAAGGTGGAAGAAACACATTCAGGTGATGACTCTGGCCGCTCTTCCCGCGGTGAGCGAGCGACCAGGTCGTGTTCGGAGCTAGCCTCGAACCAGGAGTAGTTAGTGCCGCGCCGCCGCGGAGGGCTGCCGAGGTATCAGCATATAAGGGCCCTCCTCGGCGGCTACGGTGTCGGCGGCGAAGCGTGCTCGCCTTTTTTCGCTGTGTGGTTGTGTGGTGGTGGTGTGCGGCCAGTGGCTGGCCTCGTGTTTTGCTTTGGTGCTGTGTCGATCATAGGTGCCACCATTGCTAGGCCTTTCTGCTGCCAGTGACTCCGACTGCCTATCGACACCACGAAGAGCTCGTCAACCTGAATTGGTGAGCGCATATGCTTGTCTATTTGGGTTAAATAATCACTCGAGCAACGGCGAAGAAGTATGAGTCCCCCCTCATCAGAAGATGAGGGCGGAACTGACTTAGAAGTGATGAACACTCGGTTGGAAATAGAAATAAAAATAAAGCTCGAACAAATACGGGCACAAATTGAACTCCAAAGATTGCATAGGAAAAATAATGGAGGTGCCAAGGGGGGGGGGGGGGCTGGGATTACGACCAGCATCTGCGGTAGCCTATTATGCTGCACTCATGTGTAATGCGCTCAGCCGGATGCCCTGGGACAAAACCTTGGTGCATGGCTGGTTCGAGGAGGTAGAAGTCATATTTAGCTCCTTTCTGGTTCCTGATGAAATAAAAACGGTTCTGATAACGCCGTATATTGCTGACAGTGTCAGGTCAATGGTCATGTGCAGTGGCATGAAGGAACTGCCATCTTACGCTCAGCTAAAAAAAACGAATTCTGCGTGAGGCTAAGATTGTCTCCAAACGAATATAAACGACTGTTCAATACCGTAGGCAAATTACCTGAAGAGTCGTGGAGCCAGTTCACCGGCCGACTTAACAGCTATTTCAGTTATTATGTGAACAGTAGAAAAGTGGATACTTAAAAATGCCAGCGTGCAGCTCTTTTAAATTGGACAACATTCCAAACCATGTGTTTTATAGGCAAGAAAGAAGTTTTTCACTTCAGTGGTCTGCGGTGGTAGTGGTTAACTTTCTGCGGAGCTGTAACTTCCTTGTGAATCATGCTAGGGCAGCGCCATTTGAAACCAAATCAGTAGCAATCATAACATGCAGATGGCTAATTCACATACCCTCCTCTGTGGTAATTACTGCATGTGCCTAATGTTTCACTTTTTTGGCCAGACATGCAGCAGGGCGCTGTCTCGCTCTGCGTCCCCCTGCCCTGTCGTGGTCGCAAGCAAGGCCTGAAGCATAATTGCCGTCAACATTGTCTGAAGGTATGTATATACCACTTGACTACTTCCATAGAGGGGTGTGCTCGAGCATCAAAGGGCAAAATGCCAGCGTGCAGCTCTTTTAAATTGGACAACATTCCAAACCATGTGTTTTATAGGCAAGAAAGAAGTTTTTCACTTCAGTGGTCTGCGGTGGTAGTGGTTAACTTTCTGCGGAGCTGTAACTTCCTTGTGAATCATGCTAGGGCAGCGCCATTTGAAACCAAATCAGTAGCAATCATAACATGCAGATGGCTAATTCACATACCCTCCTCTGTGGTAATTACTGCATGTGCCTAATGTTTCACTTTTTTTGGCCAGACATGCAGCAGGGCGCTGTCTCGCTCTGCGTCCCCCTGCCCTGTCGTGGTCGCAAGCAAGGCCTGAAGCATAATTGCCGTCAACATTGTCTGAAGGTATGTATATACCACTTGACTACTTCCATAGAGGGGTGTGCTCGAGCATCAAAGTGCAAAATGCCAGCGTGCAGCTCTTTTAAATTGGACAACATTCCAAACCATGTGTTTTATAGGCAAGAAAGTTTTTCACTTCAGTGGTCTGCGGTGGTAGTGGTTAACTTTCTGCGGAGCTGTAACTTCCTTGTGAATCATGCTAGGGCAGCGCCATTTGAAACCAAATCAGTAGCAATCATAACATGCAGATGGCTAATTCACATACCCTCCTCTGTGGTAATTACTGCATGTGCCTAATGTTTCACTTTTTTTGGCCAGACATGCAGCAGGGCGCTGTCTCGCTCTGCGTCCCCCTGCCCTGTCGTGGTCGCAAGCAAGGCCTGAAGCATAATTGCCGTCAACATTGTCTGAAGGTATGTATATACCACTTGACTACTTCCATAGAGGGGTGTGCTCGAGCATCAAAGGGCAAAATGCCAGCGTGCAGCTCTTTTAAATTGGACAACATTCCAAACCATGTGTTTTATAGGCAAGAAAGAAGTTTTTCACTTCAGTGGTCTGCGGTGGTAGTGGTTAACTTTCTGAGGAGCTGTAACTTCCTTGTGAATCATGCTAGGGCAGCGCCATTTGAAACCAAATCAGTAGCAATCATAACATGCAGATGGCTAATTCACATACCCTCCTCTGTGGTAATTACTGCATGTGCCTAATGTTTCACTTTTTTGGCCAGACATGCAGCAGGGCGCTGTCTCGCTCTGCGTCCCCCTGCCCTGTCGTGGTCGCAAGCAAGGCCTGAAGCATAATTGCCGTCAACATTGTCTGAAGGTATGTATATACCACTTGACTACTTCCATAGAGGGGTGTGCTCGAGCATCAAAGGGCAAAATGCCAGCGTGCAGCTCTTTTAAATTGGACAACATTCCAAACCATGTGTTTTATAGGCAAGAAAGAAGTTTTTCACTTCAGTGGTCTGCGGTGGTAGTGGTTAACTTTCTGCGGAGCTGTAACTTCCTTGTGAATCATGCTAGGGCAGCGCCATTTGAAACCAAATCAGTAGCAATCATAACATGCAGATGGCTAATTCACATACCCTCCTCTGTGGTAATTACTGCATGTGCCTAATGTTTCACTTTTTTTGGCCAGACATGCAGCAGGGCGCTGTCTCGCTCTGCGTCCCCCTGCCCTGTCGTGGTCGCAAGCAAGGCCTGAAGCATAATTGCCGTCAACATTGTCTGAAGGTATGTATATACCACTTGACTACTTCCATAGAGGGGTGTGCTCGAGCATCAAAGTGCAAAATGCCAGCGTGCAGCTCTTTTAAATTGGACAACATTCCAAACCATGTGTTTTACAGGCAAGAAGTTTTTCACTTCAGTGGTCTGCGGTGGTAGTGGTTAACTTTCTGCGGAGCTGTAACTTCCTTGTGAATCATGCTAGGGCAGCGCCATTTGAAACCAAATCAGTAGCAATCATAACATGCAGATGGCTAATTCACATACCCTCCTCTGTGGTAATTACTGCATGTGCCTAATGTTTCACTTTTTTGGCCAGACATGCAGCAGGGCGCTGTCTCGCTCTGCGTCCCTCTGTCCTGTCGTGGTCGCAAGCAAGGCCTGAAGCATAATTGCCGTCAACATTGTCTGAAGGTATGTATATACCACTTGACTACTTCCATAGAGGGTGTGCTCGAGCATCAAAGGGCAAAATGCCAGCGTGCAGCTCTTTTAAATTGGACAACATTCCAAACCATGTGTTTTATAGGCAAGAAAGAAGTTTTTCACTTCAGTGGTCTGCGGTGGTAGTGGTTAACTTTCTGAGGAGCTGTAACTTCCTTGTGAATCATGCTAGGGCAGCGCCATTTGAAACCAAATCAGTAGCAATCATAACATGCAGATGGCTAATTCACATACCCTCCTCTGTGGTAATTACTGCATGTGCCTAATGTTTCACTTTTTTGGCCAGACATGCAGCAGGGCGCTGTCTCGCTCTGCGTCCCCCTGCCCTGTCGTGGTCGCAAGCAAGGCCTGAAGCATAATTGCCGTCAACATTGTCTGAAGGTATGTATATACCACTTGACTACTTCCATAGAGGGGTGTGCTCGAGCATCAAAGGGCAAAATGCCAGCGTGCAGCTCTTTTAAATTGGACAACATTCCAAACCATGTGTTTTATAGGCAAGAAGTTTTTCACTTCAGTGGTCTGCGGTGGTAGTGGTTAACTTTCTGCGGAGCTGTAACTTCCTTGTGAATCATGCTAGGGCAGCGCCATTTGAAACCAAATCAGTAGCAATCATAACATGCAGATGGCTAATTCACATACCCTCCTCTGTGGTAATTACTGCATGTGCCTAATGTTTCACTTTTTTTGGCCAGACATGCAGCAGGGCGCTGTCTCGCTCTGCGTCCCCCTGCCCTGTCGTGGTCGCAAGCAAGGCCTGAAGCATAATTGCCGTCAACATTGTCTGAAGGTATGTATATACCACTTGACTACTTCCATAGAGGGGTGTGCTCGAGCATCAAAGGGCAAAATGCCAGCGTGCAGCTCTTTTAAATTGGACAACATTCCAAACCATGTGTTTTATAGGCAAGAAAGAAGTTTTTCACTTCAGTGGTCTGCGGTGGTGGTGGTTAACTTTCTGCGGAGCTGTAACTTCCTTGTGAATCATGCTAGGGCAGCGCCATTTGAAACCAAATCAGTAGCAATCATAACATGCAGATGGCTAATTCACATACCCTCCTCTGTGGTAATTACTGCATGTGCCTAATGTTTCACTTTTTTTGGCCAGACATGCAGCAGGGCGCTGTCTCGCTCTGCGTCCCCCTGCCCTGTCGTGGTCGCAAGCAAGGCCTGAAGCATAATTGCCGTCAACATTGTCTGAAGGTATGTATATACCACTTGACTACTTCCATAGAGGGGTGTGCTCGAGCATCAAAGGGCAAAATGCCAGCGTGCAGCTCTTTTAAATTGGACAACATTCCAAACCATGTGTTTTATAGGCAAGAAAAGTTTTTCACTTCAGTGGTCTGCGGTGGTGGTGGTTAACTTTCTGCGGAGCTGTAACTTCCTTGTGAATCATGCTAGGGCAGCGCCATTTGAAACCAAATCAGTAGCAATCATAACATGCAGATGGCTAATTCACATACCCTCCTCTGTGGTAATTACTGCATGTGCCTAATGTTTCACTTTTTTTGGCCAGACATGCAGCAGGGCGCTGTCTCGCTCTGCGTCCCCCTGCCCTGTCGTGGTCGCAAGCAAGGCCTGAAGCATAATTGCCGTCAACATTGTCTGAAGGTATGTATATACCACTTGACTACTTCCATAGAGGGGTGTGCTCGAGCATCAAAGGGCAAAATGCCAGCGTGCAGCTCTTTTAAATTGGACAACATTCCAAACCATGTGTTTTATAGGCAAGAAGAAGTTTTTCACTTCAGTGGTCTGCGGTGGTAGTGGTTAACTTTCTGAGGAGCTGTAACTTCCTTGTGAATCATGCTAGGGCAGCGCCATTTGAAACCAAATCAGTAGCAATCATAACATGCAGATGGCTAATTCACATACCCTCCTCTGTGGTAATTACTGCATGTGCCTAATGTTTCACTTTTTTTGGCCAGACATGCAGCAGGGCGCTGTCTCGCTCTGCGTCCCCCTGCCCTGTCGTGGTCGCAAGCAAGGCCTGAAGCATAATTGCCGTCAACATTGTCTGAAGGTATGTATATACCACTTGACTACTTCCATAGAGGGGTGTGCTCGAGCATCAAAGTGCAAAATGCCAGCGTGCAGCTCTTTTAAATTGGACAACATTCCAAACCATGTGTTTTACAGGCAAGAAGTTTTTCACTTCAGTGGTCTGCGGTGGTAGTGGTTAACTTTCTGCGGAGCTGTAACTTCCTTGTGAATCATGCTAGGGCAGCGCCATTTGAAACCAAATCAGTAGCAATCATAACATGCAGATGGCTAATTCACATACCCTCCTCTGTGGTAATTACTGCATGTGCCTAATGTTTCACTTTTTTTGGCCAGACATGCAGCAGGGCGCTGTCTCGCTCTGCGTCCCCCTGCCCTGTCGTGGTCGCAAGCAAGGCCTGAAGCATAATTGCCGTCAACATTGTCTGAAGGTATGTATATACCACTTGACTACTTCCATAGAGGGGTGTGCTCGAGCATCAAAGGGCAAAATGCCAGCGTGCAGCTCTTTTAAATTGGACAACATTCCAAACCATGTGTTTTATAGGCAAGAAAGAAGTTTTTCACTTCAGTGGTCTGCGGTGGTAGTGGTTAACTTTCTGAGGAGCTGTAACTTCCTTGTGAATCATGCTAGGGCAGCGCCATTTGAAACCAAATCAGTAGCAATCATAACATGCAGATGGCTAATTCACATACCCTCCTCTGTGGTAATTACTGCATGTGCCTAATGTTTCACTTTTTTTGGCCAGACATGCAGCAGGGCGCTGTCTCGCTCTGCGTCCCCCTGCCCTGTCGTGGTCGCAAGCAAGGCCTGAAGCATAATTGCCGTCAACATTGTCTGAAGGTATGTATATACCACTTGACTACTTCCATAGAGGGGTGTGCTCGAGCATCAAAGGGCAAAATGCCAGCGTGCAGCTCTTTTAAATTGGACAACATTCCAAACCATGTGTTTTATAGGCAAGAAAGGTTTTTCACTTCAGTGGTCTGCGGTGGTAGTGGTTAACTTTCTGCGGAGCTGTAACTTCCTTGTGAATCATGCTAGGGCAGCGCCATTTGAAACCAAATCAGTAGCAATCATAACATGCAGATGGCTAATTCACATACCCTCCTCTGTGGTAATTACTGCATGTGCCTAATGTTTCACTTTTTTTGGCCAGACATGCAGCAGGGCGCTGTCTCGCTCTGCGTCCCCCTGCCCTGTCGTGGTCGCAAGCAAGGCCTGAAGCATAATTGCCGTCAACATTGTCTGAAGGTATGTATATACCACTTGACTACTTCCATAGAGGGGTGTGCTCGAGCATCAAAGGGCAAAATGCCAGCGTGCAGCTCTTTTAAATTGGACAACATTCCAAACCATGTGTTTTATAGGCAAGAGAAGTTTTTCACTTCAGTGGTCTGCGGTGGTAGTGGTTAACTTTCTGCGGAGCTGTAACTTCCTTGTGAATCATGCTAGGGCAGCGCCATTTGAAACCAAATCAGTAGCAATCATAACATGCAGATGGCTAATTCACATACCCTCCTCTGTGGTAATTACTGCATGTGCCTAATGTTTCACTTTTTTGGCCAGACATGCAGCAGGGCGCTGTCTCGCTCTGCGTCCCTCTGTCCTGTCGTGGTCGCAAGCAAGGCCTGAAGCATAATTGCCGTCAACATTGTCTGAAGGTATGTATATACCACTTGACTACTTCCATAGAGGGGTGTGCTCGAGCATCAAAGGGCAAAATGCCAGCGTGCAGCTCTTTTAAATTGGACAACATTCCAAACCATGTGTTTTATAGGCAAGAAAGAGTTTTTCACTTCAGTGGTCTGCGGTGGTAGTGGTTAACTTTCTGAGGAGCTGTAACTTCCTTGTGAATCATGCTAGGGCAGCGCCATTTGAAACCAAATCAGTAGCAATCATAACATGCAGATGGCTAATTCACATACCCTCCTCTGTGGTAATTACTGCATGTGCCTAATGTTTCACTTTTTTGGCCAGACATGCAGCAGGGCGCTGTCTCGCTCTGCGTCCCCCTGCCCTGTCGTGGTCGCAAGCAAGGCCTGAAGCATAATTGCCGTCAACATTGTCTGAAGGTATGTATATACCACTTGACTACTTCCATAGAGGGGTGTGCTCGAGCATCAAAGGGCAAAATGCCAGCGTGCAGCTCTTTTAAATTGGACAACATTCCAAACCATGTGTTTTATAGGCAAGAAAAGTTTTTCACTTCAGTGGTCTGCGGTGGTAGTGGTTAACTTTCTGAGGAGCTGTAACTTCCTTGTGAATCATGCTAGGGCAGCGCCATTTGAAACCAAATCAGTAGCAATCATAACATGCAGATGGCTAATTCACATACCCTCCTCTGTGGTAATTACTGCATGTGCCTAATGTTTCACTTTTTTGGCCAGACATGCAGCAGGGCGCTGTCTCGCTCTGCGTCCCCCTGCCCTGTCGTGGTCGCAAGCAAGGCCTGAAGCATAATTGCCGTCAACATTGTCTGAAGGTATGTATATACCACTTGACTACTTCCATAGAGGGGTGTGCTCGAGCATCAAAGGGCAAAATGCCAGCGTGCAGCTCTTTTAAATTGGACAACATTCCAAACCATGTGTTTTATAGGCAAGAAAAAGTTTTTCACTTCAGTGGTCTGCGGTGGTAGTGGTTAACTTTCTGCGGAGCTGTAACTTCCTTGTGAATCATGCTAGGGCAGCGCCATTTGAAACCAAATCAGTAGCAATCATAACATGCAGATGGCTAATTCACATACCCTCCTCTGTGGTAATTACTGCATGTGCCTAATGTTTCACTTTTTTGGCCAGACATGCAGCAGGGCGCTGTCTCGCTCTGCGTCCCCCTGCCCTGTCGTGGTCGCAAGCAAGGCCTGAAGCATAATTGCCGTCAACATTGTCTGAAGGTATGTATATACCACTTGACTACTTCCATAGAGGGGTGTGCTCGAGCATCAAAGGGCAAAATGCCAGCGTGCAGCTCTTTTAAATTGGACAACATTCCAAACCATGTGTTTTATAGGCAAGAAAGAAGTTTTTCACTTCAGTGGTCTGCGGTGGTAGTGGTTAACTTTCTGAGGAGCTGTAACTTCCTTGTGAATCATGCTAGGGCAGCGCCATTTGAAACCAAATCAGTAGCAATCATAACATGCAGATGGCTAATTCACATACCCTCCTCTGTGGTAATTACTGCATGTGCCTAATGTTTCACTTTTTTTGGCCAGACATGCAGCAGGGCGCTGTCTCGCTCTGCGTCCCCCTGCCCTGTCGTGGTCGCAAGCAAGGCCTGAAGCATAATTGCCGTCAACATTGTCTGAAGGTATGTATATACCACTTGACTACTTCCATAGAGGGGTGTGCTCGAGCATCAAAGGGCAAAATGCCAGCGTGCAGCTCTTTTAAATTGGACAACATTCCAAACCATGTGTTTTATAGGCAAGAAAGAAGTTTTTCACTTCAGTGGTCTGCGGTGGTAGTGGTTAACTTTCTGCGGAGCTGTAACTTCCTTGTGAATCATGCTAGGGCAGCGCCATTTGAAACCAAATCAGTAGCAATCATAACATGCAGATGGCTAATTCACATACCCTCCTCTGTGGTAATTACTGCATGTGCCTAATGTTTCACTTTTTTTGGCCAGACATGCAGCAGGGCGCTGTCTCGCTCTGCGTCCCCCTGCCCTGTCGTGGTCGCAAGCAAGGCCTGAAGCATAATTGCCGTCAACATTGTCTGAAGGTATGTATATACCACTTGACTACTTCCATAGAGGGGTGTGCTCGAGCATCAAAGGGCAAAATGCCAGCGTGCAGCTCTTTTAAATTGGACAACATTCCAAACCATGTGTTTTATAGGCAAGAAAGTTTTTCACTTCAGTGGTCTGCGGTGGTGGTGGTTAACTTTCTGCGGAGCTGTAACTTCCTTGTGAATCATGCTAGGGCAGCGCCATTTGAAACCAAATCAGTAGCAATCATAACATGCAGATGGCTAATTCACATACCCTCCTCTGTGGTAATTACTGCATGTGCCTAATGTTTCACTTTTTTGGCCAGACATGCAGCAGGGCGCTGTCTCGCTCTGCGTCCCCCTGCCCTGTCGTGGTCGCAAGCAAGGCCTGAAGCATAATTGCCGTCAACATTGTCTGAAGGTATGTATATACCACTTGACTACTTCCATAGAGGGGTGTGCTCGAGCATCAAAGGGCAAAATGCCAGCGTGCAGCTCTTTTAAATTGGACAACATTCCAAACCATGTGTTTTATAGGCAAGAAAGAAGTTTTTCACTTCAGTGGTCTGCGGTGGTAGTGGTTAACTTTCTGAGGAGCTGTAACTTCCTTGTGAATCATGCTAGGGCAGCGCCATTTGAAACCAAATCAGTAGCAATCATAACATGCAGATGGCTAATTCACATACCCTCCTCTGTGGTAATTACTGCATGTGCCTAATGTTTCACTTTTTTTGGCCAGACATGCAGCAGGGCGCTGTCTCGCTCTGCGTCCCCCTGCCCTGTCGTGGTCGCAAGCAAGGCCTGAAGCATAATTGCCGTCAACATTGTCTGAAGGTATGTATATACCACTTGACTACTTCCATAGAGGGTGTGCTCGAGCATCAAAGTGCAAAATGCCAGCGTGCAGCTCTTTTAAATTGGACAACATTCCAAACCATGTGTTTTATAGGCAAGAAGTTTTTCACTTCAGTGGTCTGCGGTGGTAGTGGTTAACTTTCTGCGGAGCTGTAACTTCCTTGTGAATCATGCTAGGGCAGCGCCATTTGAAACCAAATCAGTAGCAATCATAACATGCAGATGGCTAATTCACATACCCTCCTCTGTGGTAATTACTGCATGTGCCTAATGTTTCACTTTTTTTGGCCAGACATGCAGCAGGGCGCTGTCTCGCTCTGCGTCCCCCTGCCCTGTCGTGGTCGCAAGCAAGGCCTGAAGCATAATTGCCGTCAACATTGTCTGAAGGTATGTATATACCACTTGACTACTTCCATAGAGGGGTGTGCTCGAGCATCAAAGGGCAAAATGCCAGCGTGCAGCTCTTTTAAATTGGACAACATTCCAAACCATGTGTTTTATAGGCAAGAAAGAAGTTTTTCACTTCAGTGGTCTGCGGTGGTAGTGGTTAACTTTCTGCGGAGCTGTAACTTCCTTGTGAATCATGCTAGGGCAGCGCCATTTGAAACCAAATCAGTAGCAATCATAACATGCAGATGGCTAATTCACATACCCTCCTCTGTGGTAATTACTGCATGTGCCTAATGTTTCACTTTTTTTGGCCAGACATGCAGCAGGGCGCTGTCTCGCTCTGCGTCCCCCTGCCCTGTCGTGGTCGCAAGCAAGGCCTGAAGCATAATTGCCGTCAACATTGTCTGAAGGTATGTATATACCACT
>JAZHYW010056373.1:0-11884 GCA_037355805.1 Ixodes ricinus
AGGAGGGTATGTGAATTAGCCATCTGCATGTTATGATTGCTACTGATTTGGTTTCAAATGGCGCTGCCCTAGCATGATTCACAAGGAAGTTACAGCTCCTCAGAAAGTTAACCACTACCACCGCAGACCACTGAAGTGAAAAACTTCTTTCTTGCCTATAAAACACATGGTTTGGAATGTTGTCCAATTTAAAAGAGCTGCACGCTGGCATTTTGCCCTTTGATGCTCGAGCACACCCCTCTATGGAAGTAGTCAAGTGGTATATACATACCTTCAGACAATGTTGACGGCAATTATGCTTCAGGCCTTGCTTGCGACCACGACAGGGCAGGGGGACGCAGAGCGAGACAGCGCCCTGCTGCATGTCTGGCCAAAAAAAGTGAAACATTAGGCACATGCAGTAATTACCACAGAGGAGGGTATGTGAATTAGCCATCTGCATGTTATGATTGCTACTGATTTGGTTTCAAATGGCGCTGCCCTAGCATGATTCACAAGGAAGTTACAGCTCCGCAGAAAGTTAACCACTACCACCGCAGACCACTGAAGTGAAAAACTTCTTTCTTGCCTATAAAACACATGGTTTGGAATGTTGTCCAATTTAAAAGAGCTGCACGCTGGCATTTTGCCCTTTGATGCTCGAGCACACCCCTCTATGGAAGTAGTCAAGTGGTATATACATACCTTCAGACAATGTTGACGGCAATTATGCTTCAGGCCTTGCTTGCGACCACGACAGGGCAGGGGGACGCAGAGCGAGACAGCGCCCTGCTGCATGTCTGGCCAAAAAAGTGAAACATTAGGCACATGCAGTAATTACCACAGAGGAGGGTATGTGAATTAGCCATCTGCATGTTATGATTGCTACTGATTTGGTTTCAAATGGCGCTGCCCTAGCATGATTCACAAGGAAGTTACAGCTCCGCAGAAAGTTAACCACTACCACCGCAGACCACTGAAGTGAAAAACTTCTTTCTTGCCTATAAAACACATGGTTTGGAATGTTGTCCAATTTAAAAGAGCTGCACGCTGGCATTTTGCCCTTTGATGCTCGAGCACACCCCTCTATGGAAGTAGTCAAGTGGTATATACATACCTTCAGACAATGTTGACGGCAATTATGCTTCAGGCCTTGCTTGCGACCACGACAGGGCAGGGGGACGCAGAGCGAGACAGCGCCCTGCTGCATGTCTGGCCAAAAAAGTGAAACATTAGGCACATGCAGTAATTACCACAGAGGAGGGTATGTGAATTAGCCATCTGCATGTTATGATTGCTACTGATTTGGTTTCAAATGGCGCTGCCCTAGCATGATTCACAAGGAAGTTACAGCTCCGCAGAAAGTTAACCACTACCACCGCAGACCACTGAAGTGAAAAACTTCTTGCCTGTAAAACACATGGTTTGGAATGTTGTCCAATTTAAAAGAGCTGCACGCTGGCATTTTGCCCTTTGATGCTCGAGCACACCCCTCTATGGAAGTAGTCAAGTGGTATATACATACCTTCAGACAATGTTGACGGCAATTATGCTTCAGGCCTTGCTTGCGACCACGACAGGGCAGGGGGACGCAGAGCGAGACAGCGCCCTGCTGCATGTCTGGCCAAAAAAGTGAAACATTAGGCACATGCAGTAATTACCACAGAGGAGGGTATGTGAATTAGCCATCTGCATGTTATGATTGCTACTGATTTGGTTTCAAATGGCGCTGCCCTAGCATGATTCACAAGGAAGTTACAGCTCCGCAGAAAGTTAACCACTACCACCGCAGACCACTGAAGTGAAAAACTTCTTTCTTGCCTATAAAACACATGGTTTGGAATGTTGTCCAATTTAAAAGAGCTGCACGCTGGCATTTTGCCCTTTGATGCTCGAGCACACCCCTCTATGGAAGTAGTCAAGTGGTATATACATACCTTCAGACAATGTTGACGGCAATTATGCTTCAGGCCTTGCTTGCGACCACGACAGGACAGAGGGACGCAGAGCGAGACAGCGCCCTGCTGCATGTCTGGCCAAAAAAGTGAAACATTAGGCACATGCAGTAATTACCACAGAGGAGGGTATGTGAATTAGCCATCTGCATGTTATGATTGCTACTGATTTGGTTTCAAATGGCGCTGCCCTAGCATGATTCACAAGGAAGTTACAGCTCCGCAGAAAGTTAACCACTACCACCGCAGACCACTGAAGTGAAAAACTTCTTGCCTGTAAAACACATGGTTTGGAATGTTGTCCAATTTAAAAGAGCTGCACGCTGGCATTTTGCCCTTTGATGCTCGAGCACACCCCTCTATGGAAGTAGTCAAGTGGTATATACATACCTTCAGACAATGTTGACGGCAATTATGCTTCAGGCCTTGCTTGCGACCACGACAGGGCAGGGGGACGCAGAGCGAGACAGCGCCCTGCTGCATGTCTGGCCAAAAAAGTGAAACATTAGGCACATGCAGTAATTACCACAGAGGAGGGTATGTGAATTAGCCATCTGCATGTTATGATTGCTACTGATTTGGTTTCAAATGGCGCTGCCCTAGCATGATTCACAAGGAAGTTACAGCTCCGCAGAAAGTTAACCACTACCACCGCAGACCACTGAAGTGAAAAACTTCTTTCTTGCCTATAAAACACATGGTTTGGAATGTTGTCCAATTTAAAAGAGCTGCACGCTGGCATTTTGCCCTTTGATGCTCGAGCACACCCTCTATGGAAGTAGTCAAGTGGTATATACATACCTTCAGACAATGTTGACGGCAATTATGCTTCAGGCCTTGCTTGCGACCACGACAGGGCAGGGGGACGCAGAGCGAGACAGCGCCCTGCTGCATGTCTGGCCAAAAAAAGTGAAACATTAGGCACATGCAGTAATTACCACAGAGGAGGGTATGTGAATTAGCCATCTGCATGTTATGATTGCTACTGATTTGGTTTCAAATGGCGCTGCCCTAGCATGATTCACAAGGAAGTTACAGCTCCTCAGAAAGTTAACCACTACCACCGCAGACCACTGAAGTGAAAAACTTCTTTCTTGCCTATAAAACACATGGTTTGGAATGTTGTCCAATTTAAAAGAGCTGCACGCTGGCATTTTGCCCTTTGATGCTCGAGCACACCCCTCTATGGAAGTAGTCAAGTGGTATATACATACCTTCAGACAATGTTGACGGCAATTATGCTTCAGGCCTTGCTTGCGACCACGACAGGGCAGGGGGACGCAGAGCGAGACAGCGCCCTGCTGCATGTCTGGCCAAAAAAGTGAAACATTAGGCACATGCAGTAATTACCACAGAGGAGGGTATGTGAATTAGCCATCTGCATGTTATGATTGCTACTGATTTGGTTTCAAATGGCGCTGCCCTAGCATGATTCACAAGGAAGTTACAGCTCCTCAGAAAGTTAACCACTACCACCGCAGACCACTGAAGTGAAAAACTTCTTTCTTGCCTATAAAACACATGGTTTGGAATGTTGTCCAATTTAAAAGAGCTGCACGCTGGCATTTTGCCCTTTGATGCTCGAGCACACCCCTCTATGGAAGTAGTCAAGTGGTATATACATACCTTCAGACAATGTTGACGGCAATTATGCTTCAGGCCTTGCTTGCGACCACGACAGGGCAGAGGGACGCAGAGCGAGACAGCGCCCTGCTGCATGTCTGGCCAAAAAAAGTGAAACATTAGGCACATGCAGTAATTACCACAGAGGAGGGTATGTGAATTAGCCATCTGCATGTTATGATTGCTACTGATTTGGTTTCAAATGGCGCTGCCCTAGCATGATTCACAAGGAAGTTACAGCTCCGCAGAAAGTTAACCACTACCACCGCAGACCACTGAAGTGAAAAACTTCTTGCCTGTAAAACACATGGTTTGGAATGTTGTCCAATTTAAAAGAGCTGCACGCTGGCATTTTGCCCTTTGATGCTCGAGCACACCCCTCTATGGAAGTAGTCAAGTGGTATATACATACCTTCAGACAATGTTGACGGCAATTATGCTTCAGGCCTTGCTTGCGACCACGACAGGGCAGGGGGACGCAGAGCGAGACAGCGCCCTGCTGCATGTCTGGCCAAAAAAAGTGAAACATTAGGCACATGCAGTAATTACCACAGAGGAGGGTATGTGAATTAGCCATCTGCATGTTATGATTGCTACTGATTTGGTTTCAAATGGCGCTGCCCTAGCATGATTCACAAGGAAGTTACAGCTCCGCAGAAAGTTAACCACTACCACCGCAGACCACTGAAGTGAAAAACTTCTTTCTTGCCTATAAAACACATGGTTTGGAATGTTGTCCAATTTAAAAGAGCTGCACGCTGGCATTTTGCCCTTTGATGCTCGAGCACACCCTCTATGGAAGTAGTCAAGTGGTATATACATACCTTCAGACAATGTTGACGGCAATTATGCTTCAGGCCTTGCTTGCGACCACGACAGGGCAGAGGGACGCAGAGCGAGACAGCGCCCTGCTGCATGTCTGGCCAAAAAAAGTGAAACATTAGGCACATGCAGTAATTACCACAGAGGAGGGTATGTGAATTAGCCATCTGCATGTTATGATTGCTACTGATTTGGTTTCAAATGGCGCTGCCCTAGCATGATTCACAAGGAAGTTACAGCTCCGCAGAAAGTTAACCACTACCACCGCAGACCACTGAAGTGAAAAACTTCTTTCTTGCCTATAAAACACATGGTTTGGAATGTTGTCCAATTTAAAAGAGCTGCACGCTGGCATTTTGCCCTTTGATGCTCGAGCACACCCTCTATGGAAGTAGTCAAGTGGTATATACATACCTTCAGACAATGTTGACGGCAATTATGCTTCAGGCCTTGCTTGCGACCACGACAGGGCAGGGGACGCAGAGCGAGACAGCGCCCTGCTGCATGTCTGGCCAAAAAAAGTGAAACATTAGGCACATGCAGTAATTACCACAGAGGAGGGTATGTGAATTAGCCATCTGCATGTTATGATTGCTACTGATTTGGTTTCAAATGGCGCTGCCCTAGCATGATTCACAAGGAAGTTACAGCTCCTGCAGAAAGTTAACCACTACCACCGCAGACCACTGAAGTGAAAAACTTCTTTCTTGCCTATAAAACACATGGTTTGGAATGTTGTCCAATTTAAAAGAGCTGCACGCTGGCATTTTGCCCTTTGATGCTCGAGCACACCCCTCTATGGAAGTAGTCAAGTGGTATATACATACCTTCAGACAATGTTGACGGCAATTATGCTTCAGGCCTTGCTTGCGACCACGACAGGGCAGGGGACGCAGAGCGAGACAGCGCCCTGCTGCATGTCTGGCCAAAAAAAGTGAAACATTAGGCACATGCAGTAATTACCACAGAGGAGGGTATGTGAATTAGCCATCTGCATGTTATGATTGCTACTGATTTGGTTTCAAATGGCGCTGCCCTAGCATGATTCACAAGGAAGTTACAGCTCCGCAGAAAGTTAACCACTACCACCGCAGACCACTGAAGTGAAAAACTTTCTTGCCTATAAAACACATGGTTTGGAATGTTGTCCAATTTAAAAGAGCTGCACGCTGGCATTTTGCCCTTTGATGCTCGAGCACACCCCTCTATGGAAGTAGTCAAGTGGTATATACATACCTTCAGACAATGTTGACGGCAATTATGCTTCAGGCCTTGCTTGCGACCACGACAGGGCAGGGGACGCAGAGCGAGACAGCGCCCTGCTGCATGTCTGGCCAAAAAAGTGAAACATTAGGCACATGCAGTAATTACCACAGAGGAGGGTATGTGAATTAGCCATCTGCATGTTATGATTGCTACTGATTTGGTTTCAAATGGCGCTGCCCTAGCATGATTCACAAGGAAGTTACAGCTCCTCAGAAAGTTAACCACTACCACCGCAGACCACTGAAGTGAAAAACTTCTTTCTTGCCTATAAAACACATGGTTTGGAATGTTGTCCAATTTAAAAGAGCTGCACGCTGGCATTTTGCCCTTTGATGCTCGAGCACACCCTCTATGGAAGTAGTCAAGTGGTATATACATACCTTCAGACAATGTTGACGGCAATTATGCTTCAGGCCTTGCTTGCGACCACGACAGGGCAGGGGGACGCAGAGCGAGACAGCGCCCTGCTGCATGTCTGGCCAAAAAAAGTGAAACATTAGGCACATGCAGTAATTACCACAGAGGAGGGTATGTGAATTAGCCATCTGCATGTTATGATTGCTACTGATTTGGTTTCAAATGGCGCTGCCCTAGCATGATTCACAAGGAAGTTACAGCTCCGCAGAAAGTTAACCACTACCACCGCAGACCACTGAAGTGAAAAACTTCTTGCCTATAAAACACATGGTTTGGAATGTTGTCCAATTTAAAAGAGCTGCACGCTGGCATTTTGCCCTTTGATGCTCGAGCACACCCTCTATGGAAGTAGTCAAGTGGTATATACATACCTTCAGACAATGTTGACGGCAATTATGCTTCAGGCCTTGCTTGCGACCACGACAGGGCAGAGGGACGCAGAGCGAGACAGCGCCCTGCTGCATGTCTGGCCAAAAAAAGTGAAACATTAGGCACATGCAGTAATTACCACAGAGGAGGGTATGTGAATTAGCCATCTGCATGTTATGATTGCTACTGATTTGGTTTCAAATGGCGCTGCCCTAGCATGATTCACAAGGAAGTTACAGCTCCGCAGAAAGTTAACCACTACCACCGCAGACCACTGAAGTGAAAAACTTTTCTTGCCTATAAAACACATGGTTTGGAATGTTGTCCAATTTAAAAGAGCTGCACGCTGGCATTTTGCCCTTTGATGCTCGAGCACACCCCTCTATGGAAGTAGTCAAGTGGTATATACATACCTTCAGACAATGTTGACGGCAATTATGCTTCAGGCCTTGCTTGCGACCACGACAGGGCAGGGGGACGCAGAGCGAGACAGCGCCCTGCTGCATGTCTGGCCAAAAAAGTGAAACATTAGGCACATGCAGTAATTACCACAGAGGAGGGTATGTGAATTAGCCATCTGCATGTTATGATTGCTACTGATTTGGTTTCAAATGGCGCTGCCCTAGCATGATTCACAAGGAAGTTACAGCTCCTCAGAAAGTTAACCACTACCACCGCAGACCACTGAAGTGAAAAACTTCTTTCTTGCCTATAAAACACATGGTTTGGAATGTTGTCCAATTTAAAAGAGCTGCACGCTGGCATTTTGCCCTTTGATGCTCGAGCACACCCCTCTATGGAAGTAGTCAAGTGGTATATACATACCTTCAGACAATGTTGACGGCAATTATGCTTCAGGCCTTGCTTGCGACCACGACAGGGCAGGGGGACGCAGAGCGAGACAGCGCCCTGCTGCATGTCTGGCCAAAAAAGTGAAACATTAGGCACATGCAGTAATTACCACAGAGGAGGGTATGTGAATTAGCCATCTGCATGTTATGATTGCTACTGATTTGGTTTCAAATGGCGCTGCCCTAGCATGATTCACAAGGAAGTTACAGCTCCTCAGAAAGTTAACCACTACCACCGCAGACCACTGAAGTGAAAAACTTCTTTCTTGCCTATAAAACACATGGTTTGGAATGTTGTCCAATTTAAAAGAGCTGCACGCTGGCATTTTGCCCTTTGATGCTCGAGCACACCCCTCTATGGAAGTAGTCAAGTGGTATATACATACCTTCAGACAATGTTGACGGCAATTATGCTTCAGGCCTTGCTTGCGACCACGACAGGGCAGGGGACGCAGAGCGAGACAGCGCCCTGCTGCATGTCTGGCCAAAAAAGTGAAACATTAGGCACATGCAGTAATTACCACAGAGGAGGGTATGTGAATTAGCCATCTGCATGTTATGATTGCTACTGATTTGGTTTCAAATGGCGCTGCCCTAGCATGATTCACAAGGAAGTTACAGCTCCGCAGAAAGTTAACCACTACCACCGCAGACCACTGAAGTGAAAAACTTTCTTGCCTATAAAACACATGGTTTGGAATGTTGTCCAATTTAAAAGAGCTGCACGCTGGCATTTTGCCCTTTGATGCTCGAGCACACCCCTCTATGGAAGTAGTCAAGTGGTATATACATACCTTCAGACAATGTTGACGGCAATTATGCTTCAGGCCTTGCTTGCGACCACGACAGGGCAGGGGGACGCAGAGCGAGACAGCGCCCTGCTGCATGTCTGGCCAAAAAAGTGAAACATTAGGCACATGCAGTAATTACCACAGAGGAGGGTATGTGAATTAGCCATCTGCATGTTATGATTGCTACTGATTTGGTTTCAAATGGCGCTGCCCTAGCATGATTCACAAGGAAGTTACAGCTCCGCAGAAAGTTAACCACTACCACCGCAGACCACTGAAGTGAAAAACTTCTTTCTTGCCTATAAAACACATGGTTTGGAATGTTGTCCAATTTAAAAGAGCTGCACGCTGGCATTTTGCCCTTTGATGCTCGAGCACACCCCTCTATGGAAGTAGTCAAGTGGTATATACATACCTTCAGACAATGTTGACGGCAATTATGCTTCAGGCCTTGCTTGCGACCACGACAGGGCAGGGGGACGCAGAGCGAGACAGCGCCCTGCTGCATGTCTGGCCAAAAAAAGTGAAACATTAGGCACATGCAGTAATTACCACAGAGGAGGGTATGTGAATTAGCCATCTGCATGTTATGATTGCTACTGATTTGGTTTCAAATGGCGCTGCCCTAGCATGATTCACAAGGAAGTTACAGCTCCGCAGAAAGTTAACCACTACCACCGCAGACCACTGAAGTGAAAAACTTCTTTCTTGCCTATAAAACACATGGTTTGGAATGTTGTCCAATTTAAAAGAGCTGCACGCTGGCATTTTGCCCTTTGATGCTCGAGCACACCCCTCTATGGAAGTAGTCAAGTGGTATATACATACCTTCAGACAATGTTGACGGCAATTATGCTTCAGGCCTTGCTTGCGACCACGACAGGGCAGGGGGACGCAGAGCGAGACAGCGCCCTGCTGCATGTCTGGCCAAAAAAAGTGAAACATTAGGCACATGCAGTAATTACCACAGAGGAGGGTATGTGAATTAGCCATCTGCATGTTATGATTGCTACTGATTTGGTTTCAAATGGCGCTGCCCTAGCATGATTCACAAGGAAGTTACAGCTCCGCAGAAAGTTAACCACTACCACCGCAGACCACTGAAGTGAAAAACTTCTTTCTTGCCTATAAAACACATGGTTTGGAATGTTGTCCAATTTAAAAGAGCTGCACGCTGGCATTTTGCCCTTTGATGCTCGAGCACACCCTCTATGGAAGTAGTCAAGTGGTATATACATACCTTCAGACAATGTTGACGGCAATTATGCTTCAGGCCTTGCTTGCGACCACGACAGGGCAGGGGGACGCAGAGCGAGACAGCGCCCTGCTGCATGTCTGGCCAAAAAAGTGAAACATTAGGCACATGCAGTAATTACCACAGAGGAGGGTATGTGAATTAGCCATCTGCATGTTATGATTGCTACTGATTTGGTTTCAAATGGCGCTGCCCTAGCATGATTCACAAGGAAGTTACAGCTCCTCAGAAAGTTAACCACTACCACCGCAGACCACTGAAGTGAAAAACTTCTTTCTTGCCTATAAAACACATGGTTTGGAATGTTGTCCAATTTAAAAGAGCTGCACGCTGGCATTTTGCCCTTTGATGCTCGAGCACACCCCTCTATGGAAGTAGTCAAGTGGTATATACATACCTTCAGACAATGTTGACGGCAATTATGCTTCAGGCCTTGCTTGCGACCACGACAGGGCAGGGGGACGCAGAGCGAGACAGCGCCCTGCTGCATGTCTGGCCAAAAAAGTGAAACATTAGGCACATGCAGTAATTACCACAGAGGAGGGTATGTGAATTAGCCATCTGCATGTTATGATTGCTACTGATTTGGTTTCAAATGGCGCTGCCCTAGCATGATTCACAAGGAAGTTACAGCTCCTCAGAAAGTTAACCACTACCACCGCAGACCACTGAAGTGAAAAACTTCTTCTTGCCTATAAAACACATGGTTTGGAATGTTGTCCAATTTAAAAGAGCTGCACGCTGGCATTTTGCCCTTTGATGCTCGAGCACACCCTCTATGGAAGTAGTCAAGTGGTATATACATACCTTCAGACAATGTTGACGGCAATTATGCTTCAGGCCTTGCTTGCGACCACGACAGGGCAGGGGGACGCAGAGCGAGACAGCGCCCTGCTGCATGTCTGGCCAAAAAAGTGAAACATTAGGCACATGCAGTAATTACCACAGAGGAGGGTATGTGAATTAGCCATCTGCATGTTATGATTGCTACTGATTTGGTTTCAAATGGCGCTGCCCTAGCATGATTCACAAGGAAGTTACAGCTCCTGCAGAAAGTTAACCACTACCACCGCAGACCACTGAAGTGAAAAACTTCTTTCTTGCCTATAAAACACATGGTTTGGAATGTTGTCCAATTTAAAAGAGCTGCACGCTGGCATTTTGCCCTTTGATGCTCGAGCACACCCCTCTATGGAAGTAGTCAAGTGGTATATACATACCTTCAGACAATGTTGACGGCAATTATGCTTCAGGCCTTGCTTGCGACCACGACAGGGCAGAGGGACGCAGAGCGAGACAGCGCCCTGCTGCATGTCTGGCCAAAAAAAGTGAAACATTAGGCACATGCAGTAATTACCACAGAGGAGGGTATGTGAATTAGCCATCTGCATGTTATGATTGCTACTGATTTGGTTTCAAATGGCGCTGCCCTAGCATGATTCACAAGGAAGTTACAGCTCCGCAGAAAGTTAACCACTACCACCGCAGACCACTGAAGTGAAAAACTTCTCTTGCCTATAAAACACATGGTTTGGAATGTTGTCCAATTTAAAAGAGCTGCACGCTGGCATTTTGCCCTTTGATGCTCGAGCACACCCCTCTATGGAAGTAGTCAAGTGGTATATACATACCTTCAGACAATGTTGACGGCAATTATGCTTCAGGCCTTGCTTGCGACCACGACAGGGCAGGGGACGCAGAGCGAGACAGCGCCCTGCTGCATGTCTGGCCAAAAAAGTGAAACATTAGGCACATGCAGTAATTACCACAGAGGAGGGTATGTGAATTAGCCATCTGCATGTTATGATTGCTACTGATTTGGTTTCAAATGGCGCTGCCCTAGCATGATTCACAAGGAAGTTACAGCTCCTCAGAAAGTTAACCACTACCACCGCAGACCACTGAAGTGAAAAACTTCTTTCTTGCCTATAAAACACATGGTTTGGAATGTTGTCCAATTTAAAAGAGCTGCACGCTGGCATTTTGCCCTTTGATGCTCGAGCACACCCTCTATGGAAGTAGTCAAGTGGTATATACATACCTTCAGACAATGTTGACGGCAATTATGCTTCAGGCCTTGCTTGCGACCACGACAGGACAGAGGGACGCAGAGCGAGACAGCGCCCTGCTGCATGTCTGGCCAAAAAAGTGAAACATTAGGCACATGCAGTAATTACCACAGAGGAGGGTATGTGAATTAGCCATCTGCATGTTATGATTGCTACTGATTTGGTTTCAAATGGCGCTGCCCTAGCATGATTCACAAGGAAGTTACAGCTCCGCAGAAAGTTAACCACTACCACCGCAGACCACTGAAGTGAAAAACTTCTTGCCTGTAAAACACATGGTTTGGAATGTTGTCCAATTTAAAAGAGCTGCACGCTGGCATTTTGCCCTTTGATGCTCGAGCACACCCCTCTATGGAAGTAGTCAAGTGGTATATACATACCTTCAGACAATGTTGACGGCAATTATGCTTCAGGCCTTGCTTGCGACCACGACAGGGCAGGGGGACGCAGAGCGAGACAGCGCCCTGCTGCATGTCTGGCCAAAAAA
>JAZHYW010056374.1:0-44344 GCA_037355805.1 Ixodes ricinus
GAACAGCAATTTTCTTCCCCGCTAAATTTAGCAGGAAAATTTATGTCTCTGTACCTCAACCCAAATTCAGTTCCCGCGCTTATTTTAGCGGGTAAAATGACGTCACATTACTTGGCGTCACGTCACCTATATATGTTATGAAAAAATCAGTTTCTCTCGCTAGATTTAGCGGGAAAATTGACGTCACGTGACCTCAACACCAATTCAGTTTCCTGCTAAATTTAGCTGGGAAAATGACTTCACATGGCTTGGCGTCACGTCCCCTATGAACAAATTCAGTTTCTCCGCTAGATTTAGCAGGAGAATTGACGTCGTTTGACCTGAACAGCAATTTTCTTCTCCCGCTAAATTTAGCGGGAAAATTTACATCTCTGTACCTCAACCCAAATTCAGTTCCCGCGCTTATTTTAGCGGGTAAAATGACGTCACATTACTTGGCGTCACGTCACCTATATATGTTATGAAAAAAATCAGTTTCTCTGCTAGATTTAGCGGGAAAATTGACGTCAAGGGCGGAGGACAAGGAGAGGAAGGTACGGGAGGGAGGAGAAAAGAAGAAAGAGGAGGTGGGTGAAAAAAGGAGGAGGGGAGGGGAGGAGGAGAAGTAGGAGAGGAGGAGGAGGGAGAGGAGAAGGAGGATGGGGAAGAGGGAGGAGAGGAGCAGGAGGGGAGGAGAGGAGGAGGGGAGAGAAGGAGGAGCAAGAAAGAATGAGGAAAAGAGGAGGGAAGGAGGAGGGAAGGAGGAGGAAGAGGAAACGAGGATTAGATGAAGGTGGGAGGAGGAGGACGGGAGAAGGAGGGAGAGGGTATGGACGAAGAGGAGACGTACCCTCTCCTGCTCCTCAAGAGCTGCGCTCTAATTTCGCGTTACAGAGATTTGTAAACGTCTATTTTTTTCTTTGCGAGACTGAGGAGGCGATAAGAAACGTCATGCTCGTTATCCTGATGCAGACCGCGTTGCTGGGTGATAAGCAGGTTCTTTGGTCTCGTCATTCGCTTGGGACTTTAAGCTATGTCGTTTCTTTCCTGATATAGTTACATCTGTTCATTTTTGCCATTGACTTCGTTCTGCCGTCAGTCGCTGTTCTCGCCAGTTCTCGGATGCCCCTTTGCCACTGCATTGCTATCGGCAGGGCTCTGTCGGTTGAAACAAACAAATGCCTGCCAAGCCGGGGCGCGGGAGCTTTTGGGACTCGAGTTCAGGTGCCACCCCGCTCGTGCCCTAGCTTTGGCGGGGTTTTTTATTTGTATTTTTTTATGTCGTTCTTTGCCGTGAGCACAAATTTTACCTTTGTGATGTTGGTGTGGCCACGAGCTCGCCACATTTTGTGCAGCTCTAAAGAATATGTATAGGCTAATTTTTCTGGACAGCCGAGCGTCCGGAAGCGACGCAAAAGAGCTTTGCGCGTCAAAAATATCGGAGGTTATGACACCAGATGCTTCGCGCGTCACCTGACCGCAAGGATAGCTTCGATTTGGGAAAAGCCTATTGAAAATGAACAAAACGTTAGAGCGCAAAACAAGCTGGTGAAGGTTTCACATTTTAGACAAAACCCTGAGACTGGGGAAAGGAAATACAACACCACACGTAAGTCTCAAACACAGCTGTGTTTGAGACTTAGAGTTGTGCTATCCTTCCCTTCTCCCAGTTCCGGGGTTTTTCCTAAAACGTTTATTGAAAATATTTTCTTGCGCAGAGAACGCCAAGCGCAGGTTAGCAAAAATGATGCGTTTAATATTTATGTTGGGTGAATGAATCTGGGGGTGTCGGTCATCGTAGTCGTTTGTTCTTTCTGCTGCGATCTTGTTTTTCTTTCGCGAAACCGCTTTACATAGGGAGTTTTAATAGATCGAATTCGAAGGCCCGAAATCGCTACAGGTGCGCGCTTCAGAGCATGTAGCGAAGCGACAGCGCGAGCTCCCGCTACATATAGCATGGCCTGAAAACACTATCAACTAAAACTCTTTATTGTCGTTCTCTTTATACAAACCGTCGAGCTCTCGTCTTCCGCAAAATTTTTAATGGATCTTCTAAAAGAAGGAACCATTCGCAACATAAATATCATAATCGCCGAATAGTATATATAACTTTCCACGTGTATTTCTCGCATCCGTCAAAAAAAGTATATCAATCCTATTTATTGTGTTTTTTCGGTAAATAATGACTCAGTAGAGATAGTTCCGATAACTCCGATAAGGATACACAACTAATGATGCGATGCACGCGCAAAGACACCGGCAGGTATTGGGTATAGTTATGGCTGTTACCGGAACAATTTTCTAAAACTCTATATTACCGAAAACCCGAAATTCTACGTATAAGTGACTATAATTTATTTCGTTACTGCATTCGAATCCCGCTTCCGCATTCCTGAATATTTCTAAGGTCTTTGTTTTTCTGTTTTTCTTTTATGTATCTAGTGTCCATTGAAAGACACAGATAAAAAAGTGTCCGCAGAAGATCCGAAGGATCGACCGAAACTTCCACTCAGGCGTCAAACATACCCAGGGCGGAATAATAGCGCTATAAGTCTCCGAAAGACCCTCAGTCGAGTAAAAACCCACATGAAAAATTGCGGCACCGGGAAGAACGCCGCCTACATGTGTTTTTATTTTGTATGTTCTTCCTGCACTCCTGCGCACAAAGATCGCAATCGTAAGAAGAAAGAAACCTGGTGCAGCATCAGCAAAACGCAAAAAAGAAAACCAGATTTCTTGCTTCGGAGGTCTCATCAAGCGGAAAGTGTAGAGAATATAGAAACAAACCGGGCACGGCTTCTCTAATCGCGTAAGTCGTGGAACTTGCTCCACAACCGACCGACAAGCATTGTTCTCAAACACACAAAAAACACGGACACGAGGAGAGGGAGTGGTGGGACTTCGAAAACAGGAGTGAGCCCAACTCCCGGACGCCAAGCCTCCGACGCCATCTGGCCCCATGGGGTTCCACGGAGTTTTCTAGCCAGAAGTTCGGCGCGCTTTAGGGAATGTTTTAACGTTTTAGTTCAGTTGCGTTTTCTTTATTGTTTTCTCACCGGCCTAATTGTTCGCTGATGTCTCGAGGGCGCGCAAAGAGAAAACATAGACAAAAACGGTGGCACTATTGAGATAGAAGAGTCCAAGATCCGTCAAACCAGTACCAAAAAAAAAATTTTATCCATTAATTTATCATAGATATATTATTGTGTTACATGCATTTTCATGTTATGATATATGAGCGTATCAAGACGTCATGAAGACTATTTATTGCAGGTTCTGCGCTATGACATCTCTACATCTCCTAAAATAGACGTCGGCATGACTCACGTATGTTAGGCATGACATTGCAGATACTGGCTCTACCGGTCTTATACCCGTGCCACACGGGCAACTCGAATGCCATTTACAACGACTATGACATTTGAACGATCGGCCAATCAACGCGCGACACTCCGAGCGTGGGGCGTTCCACGCGCGACAGATCGCGAGCCGATTCGCCGATCACACGAATGTCATTCGTTGTAAACGGCATTCGAGTTGCCCGTGTGTACCGTGTTTGTATCAGGAACTGAACAAATGCCAATTCGGCATTTTTTCTACCAGACTTCGTTTGTTTGTTTTTTCGTCGGATTTTTTTTTTATTGCTCTCTTCGATTACATGCGTGCGTTTATTTCACCTTATTTTCAACTAAGCCGTCGCAAAAGGAAATGGATGTGGCTGTATCACTGCTGCTAACCAATTTTGGTCGTAAACGATAGAAGCGTTTTCAGATAAAACTATTGACTGGGTATGCTTATTTTAAAATATAAAAAAGATTTTCAAACGAAGCAACTTTTGAAATAATAAAATGATTTTTTTTTGTAAAGGTTAATAGCAGCGGCGGACGTCGGAGCACGATTGGAACCTGCTAGTTAATAATAATAATAATATCTTTATTTCCATCAAATCTTGATGAGGGTGCCCGAGGAAAAAAGCTGCGATATGCAGCTTGCCTGGTCCCTCGGTCCCCTTACAGTGGTCACCAGCAAGCATCGAGAAACAAAGATGAAAATCACATCAAGTAGCAGCTGAAGGTATTGTTAACAGAAAAACAAAACGAAACGAATAACGTTTTATGAAAAGAATGCATCATGTACAAAAATATCCACGCAAGTCTTTGAAAGTCAAGTTTTCCAGGGAAACATTACTACCTGCAAAAAGTATTCAACAAGTTTGGAAGAGTAAATTGAAGCATCTAACAGCAAATATACTCCACGAAAAAAAAATCGTGGAAAAGTTATTTTAAACATTTTGTGTCCCATTTGTGTTCTTTAAACAAAAAGACATATTCTTCCTAGCAGTGTCCTCTTTAAGCCAGCTTTCAACAAGGTCCACTAGTCATAACCATGAATTACCTTTACCTCTCGATTTCGAGCGTATTAACATATTTAAGTTGTTTTTAGAGCGCAGCTCTTAGGCGCCCGTTCCGGGTTAAGCGGCGCCGGCGTCGGCGTCGGCGTAACCGCGCGTTGCGCTATGGGTCGTTGCCCTTAATGACGTCACACGTGGCGTAACGTGTGACGTCACGAGGGTAAAATTATGTCACGAAAGAGTACCCACGTGACGTCATACGTGACGTCACGTGTGAATTTTCCCACTAAATGTGTCGAGAAACTTTTTCGCTAAATTTAGCGGGAAATTTTTTTCCACTAAATTAAGCAGAGAAATCAGGGAGTTTGCGTAGATGGTTTTTGCCGTCCCGGAACGCTCTCCGCGACCGGCTACGCTACACGGAACTCTACAGTCAAGGCCATCGGCGCGCAGGCGCAGTAGCGGCTTCTTCGCTGGGAAAGGCTGAGCGGAGCGGGAAACGCGGTCTACCAAAACTCCCTATTTTTCCGCCAAATTTAGCGCAAAACTTTCCTGCCAAATTTAAAGTGAAAATTTTACATTAGTGACATCACGCTAAATTTAGCGAAAAATATTTAGCGGAAATTTTTCGCTCAATGGGAGGAGAGCAGGAGAGGAGAGAGGGGGGTACGAAGGGGAAGCATGGACATACCCTCTCCTTCGTACCCTCCCCTCCTCCTCCTCAAGAGCTACGCTTTAAGTCGGCATTGCAAAAAATTGTAAAGGTCCTTCATATTTTTTTAACTTTCCCCAGAGAGTATAATTCGGTAAATTGTATTGCCTCAAGAATTGTTTTCTTCTGCAAATATGGCACCATCACTACAAAGCGTTATTGCAATTGTATTATGTAAGAAACCTGTTTTAATACTTTCTACTGAATGGCTGTTACATATTTTCGCCACTGCGAATACCTTGTAAACTAATTTGACTTTTTTTTCTTTTTTTGCGCACGAGCGTACAGTGAGAATGCTCATAGCATCAAATAGTGACATTTGACTTGTCACTGCGGCATTATTTGTCACGCAAAGTCTACATGCGATTTTCCGCCCATTCTGCCTAGACCCCCGTGGTCCGCAGTATGTAATAAATAAATGCCAAGACCAGCCTTAAAATTTTCCCGCGCTCCTCAGTGAGGTGACATCACACGCTGTATAACTTGCAAGTTAAGAAGGCACTCTAAAAAAACAGTATTTAGCGCTTTTCTTTTCCTTTTCTTTTTTTTTTTTGTTTGGTGGCGTGAGATTTTTTAGCATTTACTTCACACCAGACTTGTACGTAGTTCAACTACTCTACTCAAGTTACTGTAGTTTAACTACTTTTCTGAGTAGTTTAGTAACTTTCAATTACATTTTTATTTCGGTAATTAGTAGTTTACTTTAATTACTTTTTCTGAGTAACTTCTACTCAAATTACAAATTACTTTCGAATTTTAGTGGTTGTTTTGCCTACCAACAAACATTCCTGCACAAAAGAGATAAGATGTTGGAAGATCAGCTGATATTTGCAAAGAGGGAGAAGCATGTGGCGTAGGAAGGGGGGCGGGGAGAAAATAATTTGGAGAGTCCGAAACGCCCCAAAATTTTCACGAGATCCCCCCCCCCCCCCCCATTGCAACAACACTGCTGCGAGGCGCGGGGAGCGAACAGACACGACGCAAGAGAGGCCGAGTAACTACGGGATTAGCGCCGAAGACTGGCGTTTCTTTGTGTCCCAAATCTCAAGGAGACTTGACCCATTTGAAGAAAGGGCTGGGTTCCGCTTTTCCCCAGCGTAGAAACTCTCGCCCACTACAGGAGGTGCACGCACTGCATCCTCACTCAAAGGAGGCAACAAAATGCAGCACCTGCTCTGAAGCTCATCTGGTGCTCCCGTAGTTTGTGCTGTACTCGAAGAATCGCGTGCTAAAGGTCAACGCAAAGGGGACTTTTTTGCATTGCCTTTCCTCCCAAAACTCAGAATATGCAGATCTTCGAAGATTCGAAGATCGTTCGAGAAACCTTAATAATTTCCCCCAACGTTTTTATATAAAAAATAATAAACAAGCTGTGTTGGGAAGTACTCTAAGTACATGGTATTTAAAGTACCACTGTTTAGAAAACCTGTACTTTACTTGAAGTACATTCTCTGAGCATGTACTTGTACCTTCCGAGGAAAGTAAAACTTCAGACTTCAATGTACATTCCCCGAATTCGAAAACAAAAGTATGGCGTATCGTCGTGTGAAAACGCGCTCTTTCGAGACGTCATCTGGTCATTTCTCTGAATGATGTAATGACGGCTATAAGACCGACACAAATAAGTGCCTTATAAGTTGATTGTGTCAAATAGCTCGTCAGCGAGAGTAAAACAACTACTCTGTGGCGACTTGACTTTATACAATATTTGCTGCCATTTCCGTAAAAACTGATGCACCTCCGATTACCCCTGGAGCAATGCATACCAGTTAAAAAACACTGTATGGAGAATGAAAGGTCATCATAAAAGATTGTGTTGTATTTTGTATTTATATTGTATTTATAGTACGTTACTTCAAGTACATTGCACCCGGTGTACTTACTGCTTTACTTGAAGTACATAACGTCATATTTACTTTGTACTTTACTTCAAGTACTTTTAAGATGTACTTTACGCAACACTGTAAACAAGCATGCACTGTCTAAAAACTCAAGCTCAGGCAGTGCTAAACCTCAAAATAGAAATGACACATTTGCAGTACATCACTGACCAAACAAACAAGGAAGTACAAAACAATTAGGCACGCAGAAGCAGAGCCAGCTATTAAAGCATTTCTGTGAAAAAACAAGCCGATTTATATTTGGCTAGCACAATTTCGCTAACCGATCAAAACCCATGTACTTTCTTTTTACCATGAAAGAATATATAGAAGTAACTTCAAAAGTAACTTCAAAAGTAATTCGCTACTTTTTACGGTAATTAGTAATTTTTTCAATTACTTTCCATTTGAGTAATTTCTACTCTACTCAAATTACTTTTGAGGCCAATACTCACGTCGAGTTGTACGCATGTCTGCTTCACACCATCAAACTACTTCTAACCTGTACGGGAAGAAACTCTACAACGCAGTTATGATGACATTTGACGTCAAGTTTTCAACGTTGCAGGCAAAGCCTCTCAAACTCTCGAACCAAACTTACAAATTCAATAATTTCGCGAAAAAAAAATATTTAACCTGTAATCTCTGTTCCTAGTTCAGATGAGTTTTCAACCAATTTTGAAACAAATCAGTGACTATGAAAACTGAACTGGAGCCCCTTGAAAGGGGTTAGGACACAAAAATTAGACAGGTAGATTATTCCTGAAATGGAATGCTCATAGGCTATGTGGTATATACACCAAGATACGCGATTATTGAGAGCTCTAGTAATTGCAAAATTCAATTTACGAAACTTCATCATTCTCATCTGGCGACCAGGCAACACTCCAAGTGAGTCACACCATGGTGCCCATAGACCACGTGATCATGAATGCTCTCTCATTCTAGGTGCCCCCATGATCGCCCAAACTCGCCTCGCCGCGGTAGGATCAAACCCTTTCACGATACTCCGCTACCCCAACGCTATTCTCGCTCCCGCCCCCAGCAGTTTGACATTCCACCCTACGTCCACCTGCGAGATCGTCACGGACGACGGCGTCCACGGCGAGTTCGTCCGTGACGATCTTGCTTCGCTGGAGCTGGTCGCCAGCTGCTCGACTCAAAATTAACATCTTCCAATGTCTCTTAATAACAATCACTCTCATCGCTGCTGTGATCAGTGTCGAAGACAACGACGAATTGAGCGATGCCGTAGACGTAATCGTCACGAACCGCATGCTCGAAATATATGCGGATCCGAGGGTTCCGCATATAAATCGATTAATCCACGAAACTATAGCGGCATTTTCAAGACAAATTTTACAGAAACATATAGGAACATGCAATGGGTCCTAACACTATAGTTATCCCATATTTTATTTTTGGCGTGTCCTAACCCCTCTAATATCGCGATATTGGCTTGACAAAAGTTCCTTTAATGTACTGCAGCGCAAGCAGCTAGCGATAGCTCAATTACTCACAGCGCCCTTCGAGCCGGCCCTGCCACGCGCAGAGCTCACGAAGAACATTTGTCACAGACAGCTGAGCAAGACAAGAGAGAAATTCATCCGCCGAGCATTGGACCATCATACAGCTTCCGTGAAGTGCTTTAGGCTCGATTAACTTAGCTTACTCATCATCCTGAGAAGAAGGATGAGATGATGGAAAGACGGAGACATCTTTATGAGACAAAGCAGGCATGTAACCAAATGATCACGCGGTAGTGACTTCACAATCAAATCCTCAATGCCCACCTACGGTGAAGACGGGAGAGTATGATTTCCAGCTCAACGTGCTCCGAACAGCAAATAAAGGGGTATGCAAACTGGCGCCGCTGCCATGGTGAGCCGGAGAGAGTTCACGGGAAAGCCGGTGAGACTTTATTACTCGCCACGACACATCACGGCAAGCCATGGCGCACCGCCGATGGCGTGTTCGATGACGAAACCACTGGATACCAATAACGTTCACGAGCGGGGTGGAGAGGATGTCAGGGCTTTGCTCGGCAAGGCTTGCGTCGTGGCGGGGCGACCGGCCCGACTCCCGGACGCAGCGAAACGCTCCGAGCGCGTGGACAGAGTGCGGGCCAGACACATCGATTCCCCCTCTCTGACTAACCATGGCTTGCCACGGCTCTTTGTCGCGTACAAACTGGAAAACGGAGAGGGAATCCAGCTTTTTTGACGAAGCGGTGAAACGTTTGGACAGCGTGAAGTTGGTCCCACAGTATTCCGACACTGATTCGTTCTGTGAATATGAAACTTATATGGTGCGGTACGACTGCTTGCCTTAAAGCGCGAGACACGTGCGCGACAAAACTATCCGATCCGGCGTGCGGATTATCGGAGAAATGGTTGTTCCGACTCGCCGAACACGATAATTCGAGACAAGTGCATCCGACGCTTCCGGACGCGACGTTCCGTTCGGCTCCGCCCAGTTTCAGGTATCCTACTACCGGATGGATGGCTATAAGATAATAGGGAGTTTTAGTATAACGTACTGTTCCGGACCGACTTCGTCGTCGTCTCAAGTGAAGCCAAGAGAGCGCGAGACCAACGCAGGCAGTGCACCGCAAGCAGATCAGCTCGCGCAGTCTGGTTTGAGCCAGCGCCATGTTCGCCACGGATCGCAGCCATATTCCGCTTTTCTCGGTCCCTGACCCTTGTACATAATGTAAATAACTGCAATTAAACACTGGCGACGAGGAAAACCTTTCTGGTTCATCGGGTATGGCGCAAGGAAGAATTCCCGACTACACTCCAGGAACGAGTTGGACGTCGTGGAAGGAACGCCTCGAATTTTACTTCGAGGCCAACGACGTGACGGAGCCGTCCAAGAAGCGGGCTCTGCTCTTCAGTCTTTGCGGGGAAGAAACCTACGGCAAGGTTCGTGATTTACTTCACCCACAAACGCCATCCGAGGTCTCGTACGATGACGTTACGCAACTGCTATCGTGCCACTTCGAGTCAGGTCCCTCGGAACTGCTTGGAAGATGGCGGTTTCACAAACGAGACCAGGAAACCCATGAAACCATCACAGAATACGTCGATGCTTTGCGAGCCCTTGCAAAAGATTGCAACTTCGGCACGCCAAGGATTACGACCCTGGCACCTGCCAGGACATCCACCCAAGCGCCGAGCGGCTCCGTCAGCCAACAAACGTCGAGCGCTGCGCAGCAAGACTCGCTGGTACAAGTAGCCACGTCTACAATTCTTCCACTGGAAGTCATGCTACGAGATCGCTTTATATGCGGCCTTCGGGACGCGCACCTTCAGCAACGATTGCTGTCTGAAAGAGCCATCACATTTCAGAAAGCCTTTGATTTGGCTAAGGCGATGGAATCTACGACAACGCATCAGGCAAAGATGAGATCTGATGTCGAAAAGATCCACCAGAACACCTCAAAAGAACGTCAAACTGGAGCCAGGTCAAAATCTAAAGCTCAGGTACGAAACCGTTGCTACAGGTGCGACAATGACAATCATCGTCCAGAGGAATGTCGCTATCGCAAAAGTACCTGTAACTATTGCAGAAAGGTAGGTCATCTTGAGAAGGCATGCATCTCCAAGAAGAAGCAAGAAAAAAGCAAAAAGACCAACCAGGTGCGTGGGTCCAATGAAGACCACGACACAGAGCTCTACACACTCTATAGGACATATGAGTCAGCAACTCGACCACAGTTCCAGCTCACTCTTACCCTCAATGGGAAGACCCTGCAGATGGAGGTCGACTCCGGAGCTGCGCTCACACTCATCAGTGAAACAACATTTCGCAAGCTATGGCCTAAGGCAACTATGACACTGCAGCCCGAAGAGAAGCGGCTGCATACCTGGTCAGGGCAAAGGTTGCAAGTCCTTGGTAAACTTCAGGTAAACGTCCTGAAAACAACCGACGCAAGGGCACAAGCAGTGACACTCACGTTGCGCGTCATAAAGGGACCTGGAGCAAGTCTCCTCGGCAGGGACTGGTTTGTACCGCTGGGCATTTCGATCATGGGAGTAAACTCCGTGACCTCATCCTCACTGCAGAGCATCTTAACCAAAAATCAAGATGTCTTCACTGAACTGCAGGATGGTCATTTCGGTGCACCAATCTCTATCCCGATGCAGCCTGACGCACCGCCTAAGTTCCTGAAGTGCCGTCCAGTTCCATTCGCTCTGAGGGACTCTGTCCTAAAAGAACTGGATCGTTTGGAGGGACAAGGAATCATAGAACCTGTCCTGTCCTCTGCGTGGGCAACTCCAGTAGTGGTCGTAAAAAAAAGGATGGATCGCTTCGACTCTGCGGCGATTATCGCAGCACAGTAAACGCATCCGTAAAACCTGGGACCTACCCACTACCGACCGTACCGGAGCTACTGACCACAATCAGCGGAGGAAAACACTTTTCAAAAATTGACTTAACGCAAGCCTACCAACAACTGCGACTCGACGAAGCTACATCAGAGGTGCTGTGCATTAATACGATCAAGGGCCTGTACAGAGTCAAGCGTCTACCCTTTGGCGTATCTGTAGCTCCAGCTATCTTTCAAAAGTTCATGGACGTCTGCCTGGCTGGCTTACCAGGTGTTGCCACGTACCTCGACGACATCCTCATCACGGGCTCTACAGAGGACCAGCACCTTGAGCGACTCGAAGCAGTTCTTCGACGGTTAAGTCAAGCCGGCCTCAAGGTCAAGAAAGAAAAGTGTCATTTTGACGTGTCGGACGTTGAGTTCCTCGGATACCGAGTAAATGCTGCAGGCATCCGTCCGACACAAGAGAAAGTCAAGGCGATTGTAGAAGCTCCAGAGCCGAAAAACAAGGCGGAACTACAATCATTTCTGGGAATGATTACATTCTACAATCGATTCCTCAGACATCGCGCAACCGTGGCTGAAAGTCTGCATCGGTTGCTCGACAAGAATATGACATGGAAATGGGAGTCCCGGCACAGCAAGGACTACCAAATGTTGAAAAACCTTCTCTTATCAGCAGATATCCTTGCACACTACGACCCCGATAAGCCACTCTACTTGTCATGTGATTTACCCTCTTCCGTACTCAATTTTAGCGCACGCTAGCGCTACATTTAGCGCTTATGTCAGCGCACGCTACGCAAGACTGTTTTAGAATGTCGTTTCTCCGCAACGACGAAAAAGCCCAAGCATCTCGCGCTTGCAGCGCCACCAAGATACAGTAACCCTTTTTATTTCACACACGAAATGCTGTAACCTAAAAAAAAAAAAGTTTCTTGGTTCCGAGTAACACTTTAGATTTGTTTAATCATGAGAATGCGACGGGACCGGTCGACCGGTCGTGTCCGCTTGCGTCGCCCCGTGTACTGACCTTCACACACCGTACCATAGCCTCCTCTATACTGACAAAGCCTGGCAGATAGCCACGAGAAGCGGCTGCCAAAATTGAAAAAGTAGAACGGCAGACAACGGATGAGAGGAGAGCCACGTGACGGGCGCCCCGCTGCGGCGAGACGCCGAAACACACTTCTTCCGAGCGATGGAATGTCCGCTCGTGCTCCTCGCGTTCCTCGCGCTACTGCTTTTTTCTCGTCGGGTTTGAAAACCATGCTAGGGTTCTCGCCGCTGCAAAAGCTGTGCGCTGGAGTACAGGTTCCCCGAGAAATGCTCTGTGCTACCAGATCCTCGCGCTCCAAAACTGCGACCGGGCACTCTATGGCTCCGTCGTCGAACTGCCAGGCTTTGTGAGTATAGAGGAGGCTATGACCGTACCTTCGCCGAGAAACGTTCGCGCGTCGCAAGCAGCCGGCGATAGTTGCCCACCTTGCTGGGCCTTCCGAACCGTTTCTGACCTGCACCTCCCGTAGGAGCGCAATGTCGTCCTGTGTTGAAAATCGCAGTCGCGAGGATGCCGCCTGTCGTGGTCGAGATAATATTGATTGAACTGTGTAGGTTTATTATACCATAGCAATACAGGTGTGAGTCGTGCCGTGTCTGATCGCGGTCTGGTAGAGAGAGGGTCCGCGCGCGGAAGCGGTGTGCAGAGTCCAGGGTCACCCGGCGGCGGTGGCGATGAGGATGATATCCCGACACCTCCCCTACTTTGGAATAACAACACTCACACTTCCCTAAAGCGGTCAGGTGGACGACTCACACGTCCACTCCTGGTGAAGGTAAGTGCCAAAGCCGGTTGCAGGTGTCCTCATGTTCGCCGTGTAGTGCCGGTCGTCGTCTGCACTACGTAGAAACGGGGTTGAAGCGCTGGCCCTGGTATGTGGCCTAAGACGCTGCTCCCGTCGGATATTCTGACCGCAGTTCCAGTCGGAAGGGTGTCGAGCTCACGTGTTTTGCGGCGCTCGTAATAGTGTTGGCGCGTCTTCTTCTTGTGGAAGGCATTTCTGAAGCGAAAGTCGGTGGTGTCCCAGCGAGGTTTGGTAGATCAGGGTTTACTGGCACGTTTGTGCGCAGTCTTCGAACCATGAATTTTCTGCAGGCGCGTAACCTTCGATTCTCGGGGTCGCACGCTGGACCAGCAATGCCTCGTGGATGTGTGTCGATTTTCTGAGGAGTTGCTTAGCCGTTTGGACTCGTCCTCTTAGCCTCCCCGTTGCTCTGTAAGTAGTACGGCTTGACTTTGATTGGGTCACTCTCCATTTCTTCAGAAACACCGCGAATTCGTGTGAGGCGAATTGCAATCCGGTGTCAGCTTGGAGAATTTTCGGCGCTCCATATGGTGCCAACGTTGGGTCGAGGACGGCGATGATGTCCCTGGTCGTCGTCCTCCTCAGAGGTTCCAGCTCGAAAAACCTTGAATAGTGTATCGTATTGCGCTATGCAAGATAGCCACGCGGCGAAGCGATGAAGTGCTCGCGCTACCAACGCGAGCGCCCGGGACATCGTTCGGAGCTTTTGGACTGAAAGGACACACGCTGGACATATACTCCGTTTCATACTTAATATGCAACGCTGTCAAAGCTACTGGCGCGAGCGCGTGGCTTTGTCTATGGTTTCGTTCGAGCGAGCACGCGTGCAAATGATCAACGATATCAAGCCTCATGCTCGCGCCAGTAGCTTTGACAGCGTTGTACGCTAAGTGTGAAACACAGTATAGTGGGTCATAACGTCGACCTGATAATGATGTCATAAGAATAAACATCGATACAAATACATGGGTTGCACGTGACGTCATATTCTTCCTCCTTTCTGGTGGCCGAAACCTGCTGTTATACTTCGTTTCACCTTATGTGCGAGCGAAGGCCAAGCTGGAAGCGCGAGCACGAAAGCTCTGTGCCTTCAGGCTTTGCTCGAGCGCGCGAGCTGGGCAGAAACGCAAAAAGCGCTGGTCTCGCGCTTCCTAGCTTTGGCTTCGCTCGCAGATAAAGTGAAACGAAGTATAATGAAGCTGTGCTCACTCGTTTCCGCTCGCTCGCGACGCTCGTGTACTGCTCGTAGAATATGCACAGTAAAGGCTACGCTCGAGGAAGTTCGGCCACCAGAAAGGAGGACCAAATTACGTCAGTGCAACCTATGTATAGTAATCGACAGCAATCAAGTAGTTACTGCATTCGTGGTCGAAAAAGTCCATGCCGACGACTTCCGACGGGTAGTTTGGCAGTGGAGTTGCCAATAAACAGAGGTTTACCTGTTTTCCGGTTGTCTTGACAAACAGGGCACCTTTGTACGAAGCTGTCGATGTAGAGGCCAATGTCTGGCCACCAAATTGATTCTCGCGCTCAGGCGCGGCATTTGGACACACCCTGGTGACCTGTGTGAAGCTTGTCTAGGATTTCGAAACGTAGGGCTGCCGGTATGACGAGTCGGTTGCCCTTGAACAACAGGTCGTCTAGTTTGGATAGTTCGCCGGCGACTTCGTAGAACTGGAGGACTCCTTGAAGAAGCGTCATAAATGTATCCGGCCATATCTGGAGAATGTACTCGATTACCCTCTTCATTACCGGGTCTGTCGGTAGCTCGATCTTGATACGGTCGAGCATTTCTTGGGAGAGCTGGAATCTGTTACAGGGTGAGTAGCTCGTACTCTCTGGTGTTGAGTTCCCTTGAACAAGAGACTATGTCGGGTAACGTCTTGCGTGACGGAACGTGCCATATGGTGTATAGTTGTACTGGAGCAGTCGCATTCGGAATCGCTGCAGTCATGGGCTCAGCCCATCGAGTCGCTTTGTTGTCATGAGGAGAACCAGCGGTTTGTCGGCTGTCTCAATGTTAAACTGCAGTCCTAAGGTGTCCATGCGGAAGTGATCACAGGCCCATATGTGACCGCGAGCACTTCTTTCTCGATTTCAGCGTAGCGTAGCTCCGTCTCAGTGAGAGAGCGCGATGCATAGGCAATGGGCATCCGCTTACCGTCGGTCTCTTGTAGCAAGACAGCACAAATTCCATAAGATGATGCGTCCGCTGAGATTATGAGACGCTTCTTCGGATTGTAGTGCGTCAGAAGAGGCGCTTTGGCTAGAGCTTCTTTCACTGCTGCAAAGCTTCGCTCCTGGTCGGGTCCCCAGAGCCAGGCAGTGTCGGCGCAGAGGAGATCCCGCATTGGCTTCGTTGTGTGTGCCAGATGTGGCAAAAACTTGGCAAGGTGGTTTGCCATCCCCAAGAACGATCTCAGTACTTATACATCTGATGGTGGTGTGATCTGTGTGATCGCATCGACGTTTTATGGAACAAGCTTCACACCTTCGCCGGAAACGATGTGGCCTAGGAACTTTACCGCCTGCTGTATAGGAAGGCGCACTTGTCGATGTTTAGTGTTATGCCGGATTTGCTGAGTCGATCGATTGAAGATTTTAATCAGGTTCACGTCGTGCTCAGTCTGCGTTTTCCCTCATACGATAAAATCCTCTGCACGCTTGGCCTTCCTCCCCTCAAGAACTCTCAGCATTCCGCGCTGAAATACCTCTTGTGCGGTCGAGCTTCCGAAGGGAAGCCGAAGAAACTTGAAGCGTCCGATAGGCGTCAGAAATGTCATGTATTTCTGCGATTCCTCCGTCAGAGGTGCCTGTCATGTATCCAGCTTGAGCGTCAAGTTTGCTGAAGACTGTGCCGCAGGAGAGCTTTGCCAGACATTCGTCTACGGTGGACATGATTACCCGCTCTCTGACGAGGTACCTGTTGAGCTCGATGTAGTCTACGCAAATGCGCAGTTTGCCATTTGCTTTTTTCTGCGACTATACCATCGGAGCGCACCACTCTGTGGCCTCTGTGACCCGCTCTGTAACAAGTAGCTTTAGCATCTTGGAAGGCTCATTCTTTACAGGTGATAGCATCGCCAGTGGCACCCGCCTTGGATAGGTAAGAGCCAACGAGGTCGAGGGGCTTAGGGCAATAAGCCAGGGTTCGGCCCTTACAAAAATATGTATGGACACTCCGAGGACGTTCTATAGAGCAGCGTCCTTATGAAGAACATAGGGCACTCTATAGGCAGACCACAACTTCTGTTGCCTTCCTGAAGTCGTCCTATGGCCGCCCTATAGAATATTGGCCAACGGATGTCCTATGGACGTCCTATTCTAGTCACAATGTTAAGGTCATCCTATACCCTATCTTTAGTAAGACACTTAAAGATGCCCTTAAGTTGCCCATTAGGCTGGTGTCACTTTTCAAGGTTGACCTCAAAATATCCATACGGACTTTATAGGGTGTCTACACAGGATCCATATGGTGTCTATAGGGTACCTGCAGAGAACCCATACAAGGTCTACAGGGAATTCCTACGGGGTCCACAGGGAAGTCATAAACATGCGTCTTACATAAGTAGGCAACATGGCCATTGAATCAACAATGGCTGCTGCGCTCGCTGCAGCGCTGGCTTCCACGACGTTCTGAAACGGAGGCTGCGATCGTTATAAAATCAGCTCCAAACCTTAAACATGCCCCCTCATACAATATTTGACGCTACTGTTGTGTGTGGATACCTCCCCTGCGATCCAAAACAGTAAGTGCGTCGCAACATTACAAGAACAACTCAGTTGGGAAACTGCCATAGCGCCTGCTCTGAAAAAGCAGCACCGATCCGTCCTTGAGAACCGAACAAATGGCAATCGCAACGCCGCCATTTCTCCCGCAGCGGCCACTCGGTAAATTGCAGGCCGCGTGTATTGGTTCGGGAATATCGATTTTCGGTAGCGTCCGCTGTGCCTGTTCTATTTTGGCTTTAGTCGGCCATCTTAGCTCCGAAACATATGCGGTAGAAGGGTTTTCAGAGTAAGAAAAGTTTATTTGCACACCAGTGCGAGTATTTTACAAGGTCACAGGTGATACATGCTCTGCACAAAACAAAGTTTACACGACGCAATGATCACTTGGGCCGTTGCAGCCGGCCAGGCGGGACCACAGAGTGCCCGTATTACAAGATGTCCAAGGGCAGGCAAGTCAGATGCACCTGGCCGTTGAGCACAGTCAGGTACAGGCACGACCAGCGCCGCAGGAACTCGCACTCTCCAAGGAGGAACAGCTCACACTCCATAAAAGTGACCACCTTGCGTCGCAGACGCCTATAAAAGTGGCCACATCACCCGTTGACAACGCTGCCGCACCTTCGAGAAACAACGGTTGCGCCACAGAACCCATTCGGCCAGCGCGATTACAAGGAACGCAAAACTCCCTCGGGGACGAAAACCCTGACTGACTTAAGGGCGCGCACAAGCGTTAGGGAAGGCATGCGCCACAAGGCGCCAAAACATTTTCGCCACCGCGCACTGCACTATTACGTGGACATTCGCCTCCACTACACTGCAGTTGGGACACTTAACATCACTGACCGAACCCCAGCGGTAAAGGCGGCCCTTGGTTTGTAAGACTCCCTATCTTTCATCCACTGGAAGTCACACACTTCTCCAGGCAGGCTACCGTAAGGGAGGGTGGTCCCATGTTCGACGGCCCAAGTCCCGGCACTGGCGCTGGAAACTGGGACGAGTAGAGGATCTCAACAAGACGAGACGCCGGAGCCTCAACAATGTCTTCTTTGGATACAAGGGCAGCGGAGCTGCCGGAAGGTCTCAATAGTAGCTCTGTAGAAAGGGGAACCGTTTCAACGCGGGCGCGCCAATGAGGGACGGTTCCGAGGGTTCCAGGTCACTATACAATGTCCCGAGAAAATAAACCGCCATCGGGCGGGCCGGGTTGTCCGCGTCATCTAGGATAGTCAAGAGGGTCTTGTGAGCTAGGGTGGACGCTTTCAATGTAATACAAGGGAAGCACCAGCCACCGCGCTCTCGAGGGAGTCTGAGCGCTTGGCGAGCCGTCAGAGCCGTCTTGCCTGCCACAAAAAAGGACACGAGAGAAGAGCGCGCCAGGCGTACAGATGAAGAGGGCGATGAAGCCACGCGAGCGGCATACCAGAGTTGACCGCAAAACACTGATTGTGCCAAGTAACGCCGTACGGCCATTGGGAGGCATATCCCTGGCCTGTTCTACGCGCGAGTTTAGGTCACGCGCAAGCGCTGAACCCGTCTCGCGTGCCACGCCGTCTCATCAAAGGTCACCCCCGAGGTTTCGACAGTTGCGTCAACGGAGAGCGGCAAGGGATCGCGCGGGGGATCGCCAATGCATACAATCTTAGACTTGGTGGAGTTTAGCTCTGCGCCGGACAAAGCCGCGTAGGTCCTGAAAACCTGAACCTCCCCCAGAACACTGTCGCCATCACGGGCGAAGAATGTAGCATCGTCAGCGTACGCGGTCGCCTTTACCTGACCCGTCCCCGGGAGCTGAAGGCCACGAACGTTCGAGGCTCTCTCAAGTCCCCGAAGGAAAAACGGGTGATGTGGCCACTTTTATAGCAAACAGCAGTGGGGAGAGAGGGCATCCCTGGCGAACGCCCCGCGTGACCGGGGAACGTGCGGCCGGGATTTTCTCGACAAACAATTCGCTTTGCACACCGGTGTAGAGGCTAGAACAGAGAAATGCCCTTCGGAGGTAATCCACAAACGGCCAGTACCCTGAACAGATTTTTTTTTCAGTTATACATATTATTGATCGCCACTTGGCAGCCAAAACAGGAGAGGGCATACAGGGCAACACAAGAAGAAAACCACGTTACACACTAGTGAACGAAAAAGCATCTTGGACTTCACATCTGAGAAATAACGCTGTAATGATGAAGCAAATTCCTGAACGGACGAGCCATTGGTAATGTTGGCAGCAAGACTATTCCATTCGTTAATGGTTCGTACGAAAAAGGAGTTTTTAAACATTGGGTTCTGCTGTAAGGTACCACAATTGTGTTGGATTGCTTATGTCGTGTGTGACGGGATGCGTTAAATTGCAAAGATCTGTCGAATGAAAGGCGAGATGAGTCATGTACAATGGTATACAAAAGCTTTAGACGATTGATTTTGCGCCGGGTTGAAAGAAGCTCAATTTTCGACCTATTGTACAAGTTAGTGATAGAGCTCATTCTTCAGTATTCGTTGTAAATGCAGCGCAGATATTTGTGTTCCACCCGATCGAAGGCCTTGGCCTGATCAAGGGATACTAGCAGACCGCCTGCCTGTCGGGCTCGCGTGTACTTTACGAGGTCCCGCGTAAGGGCGATCAGGGAATGAATGGTGCGACCAGGAACCGTGCACGTCTGACGCGGACCAATCAATTCTGGGAGTACGGTCTGCATCCGCAACGAAAGAATATTGGTCAGAAGTTTGTAGTCTGCGGTCAACAACGTAATTGGGCGCCAAGCCCCCGGGTCACTGGGGCTTCCCCCCCCCCTCCGGGGAGAAGGACAATTCGACCAAGCCGGAAGGCACTGTTCCTCAAAGAACTTCAGTGCTGCGCTGTGCCGCCATGATCTTCCCAGGGGCTGCACGTCGCACGTGCTTCGTGCATCGAACCATTTTGCGCTACTTTTGAAACATGAAGGGGCTTTATGCTCTCGTGGCCCGCCGCGACACCTCTCCCCACCGCTATGACGTGGCCCGCCGCGACACACGCCTGAGCGCTGCACCCAGGGCGATTCGCCCCTCCCACCGCCTCCCCCCCCCCCCCCTGTGTGACGCCACTGTTTGTCTGCTTTAAAAAAAAAAACTTCTCGAGTGTGTTCAACACGGGGTCGAACAGAAGTAGAGTTTCGACACACCGAATACCTCAATTTGCTAAAGAACTTCCGTGGCGCCTGAGCGCCACCAACTGGTGACAGAAAGTGAACACGCCGTGCTGCCACGTGTTGGTCCAGTCGACAAAGGCCGATTCTCATACCTACAAGCAATGTCGGAGAGTTCCGACATCTCTCGAAGCTGCCTTAGAAAGGAAGAAAAGTGAGTCCACAAAACATGCAATATTTGATCTAATCAATCTTTATTTCATATGCCCTAGATGTTGCACCTATAGTGCCACTAAATAAGCTTAGTGGCTCTAGTTGCAGCCATCCTGGGAATCTGAAAATGGAATGAAATATGATATGAGAGAAATGAAATACGAAATTCTGTTCCAACCTTCAGTCATTTTGGAGGTTGGAAATATCGATGCAACCAGCGCACGGAGCGTGTTACAAATACTTCGGCAATAGAGAGTTTTAGTAGATCGTTCCGATGACTCCGATAACGATATCAGATACTCCACCGCCGCCTTTGCGCATGCATCATATCATTATCGGCTATTGTTATCGGGGGTATCGGAACAATCTACTAAAACTCTCGATTATCTCTGCATCAGGCCAGGACCGCTGAGGTGCGACCCTGATATCTTTAAATATCAGCATTAGTCCTATAAAGGCGTTTCTGAAAACACAGATTGTAAGCGAAAGCAAAGAGCTGCGTGTTTTATAGACAATTTCGAGTCGCAGTCGTACATGAAAAGGTCGAAAACTGCCGATCGCAAGGACTTCGCTGTGGAAGGCGCGCTACGATAAGAGAAACGCGGCTACACCATGTCAGCAGTCAGACGTCTAAAGGCCCGTTCACACACTTGCAACTAGTGGGAGCAGTATACAGACCGGTTTTGAGAGATAACCAGTTATCCGGTTATTCGAATTAGTAAATATTCGAATTTTAAAACCGGATAACCGGTTATTCGAATAAGCGGTTACGTTATTCGGTTATTAAATATCCGAATATTCGAATATTTATATAAGTATAAATTATTTTGTACCGAAATCGGTACAAAAAGCGCCCCTATATAGCTCGATCTCATCGCTATATGCGCCTAAATTAATACACAAAAATAAAAGTTTTATTATTAATGTACATTAGATAAGACCGAATAATCCTGATAACCGGTTTACCAAACCGGTTATTCGTATTCGAAAATCAGAATAAACGGATAACCGGCTTTGAAAGCCGAATTCACTTTCCTCCGATTTAACCGGATATCCGGTTTTGACAAGTAGTTGAATGCTCTGCTTGCAACCGAGTACGACCGAGTGAGAGAAGACCTGTCTTTAAGTCTCTTGCAACGGTGTAGGACCAGATGCAATGCTGCGGAGCAGGTCCTAAGCCGTCGCAAGAACTCTAACCTTCCCGAGACGTTTAAGAAACTTACTTCGCACGGTGTTATGATTATTTTTTTTATTAGCGTATTATGTATTATGTTGCAAGAAATATTCAAGACCCAGAAAAATTGTTGTTGTAGCACGGCAAGTAACCGCTGTCGAAAATATTGTCGAAAGGCGAATCCTCGTCATAAACCCTTTCCATGCAGCCCTCACAGGCCCAATCCCTCCTTCTTCAGCAGACAATAGGAAGGCGAACCTTCGCATTGCAAATGCACGGTCTCGATCAATCAATCATGCCGAAGGTCTAAGGCAGTAAAATAAGGTGCAGTGGCAACACGTATCAAGGCTCAGGAAAATACATCTTGTGCGCTATACCCAGCCTCCATCTGGAAAGCTGTGCGCCTGCCGGTCCGGGCCCGTCCAGCGGCTCCTTTCAGCCGCGTACCTCAGCTAAAAAGGAGGGCGGGCGTGTCCTGGGGTAGAGGGATGCCATGTCACATGCACAGGAGGAGTCTGTCCAAAGCATAAAACTTTTGGTTCTCTTCCTGCATGCGGTCAAGGCACCCTCTCCAAACAGCTGGGGCCCTTGGTCCGATGATGCAACTTGCCCGCGCTTCCCCTTCAACCTAGGCGCTAGTCGCTCAAGGACCAGCTCCCGCCGCTGGTTCCGAACTACGTTGTCGGTATGCGACAGCATGGATGTGCAGCTCCTACATGGCGGGCGTCTGCCTCCTTGTTGACTGGTCCCTCAGTCTGGAGGAACTTCAAGATGCCCGCCAGAGGACCATTGACGGTGGTGTTCGCCATTTGAACGCCTTTGAGCGCCCTGTCTCCGGAAAAGTTGAGGCTCACGTTCTGGGATCATGCGTGCCGGAGGACGTCGTCGTCGATGGTGGAGACGACGAACATCGCTTCTTCAGTCCTTCCGTAGATCTTGGCGCGCCGACACCGCTCGTCCCTCCCTCCGACTTCCATTGCTTTTATAGAAACAACGTGTCCAAGGGGGGCTCAGATGGCGGCGCTCTGGAAGCCGCCTCGAACCACGGCTGCTCGAAGTCGCCCCTGGCCTCGTCGACGGCGGGGCGAGGCTGCAAAGGGTTGCCAAGACGCCAATATGTCTTCAACTGCATCCAGTAGCTCTTTCATTTGCGTACAAAAAACAACGAAATCAAAAGCTTCTTAAAGCAAAACTATTCCATATCCTTCTACGTGTGCTACCGCGGTGCAATGCCAAAAAAGTCACAAATGCGCATAGCGCATCACCAATCCGAGAGAGCGTGTAACATGCAAAACATAACGTTTAAACCACGCAGGACAAGTTTCTAGGAAAACCCTCACAGTCTATTTTATTGCTAACGATTTTATTTTCAGGACCTAACCGATCCGGTCTAGACCAACACCCATAGCAATGCTTAGGGCGAAATAAGAATCCTCAGATGTTGTTCTCGAAATAGTCAAACTGTGGCTGCAATTGTAGGTTCACAGATGTGGGCAGCATATACCAGTATTAATGCATTATGGTGTTTATCACTTTGCGTGGCGTAAATCATAATATTCTCAATCTGGTTATGTTACCTATATTTTGCTAGTGCGACTGTTGGACTTTCTACAGGACATAAATATCAGCTAGATTGAACGAAAGTTTGAACTATCGCGACTTGAAGACATATACAACTTACCGGGTCACAGTACGGAGATGTCAAGGGGAATCGGTGAGACCGAGTGTGTGTTCTCCTTTTATTTGCGGCACAGCTCGCCGCGCGTGGCGCGAGAGGGCCCCCGCTGCAGAACGGAGGGATGCTGGCGGTGCGCGGGAGGGGGGCACCCTGGCCCGCTTCGCGCGGGGCGGAGCCCCGTACGGAGCGTGCGGTCGGGAGAGTCGGGCGGGAGTGCACTGTAACGTGCGGTACGTGGACGTGGTGCACGTCCGCCGGCCCCCAGTGCTTTGTCGGTAAATGTACCGTCAGACTGCGCCAAGTTGCTCGTCTGCTGCGAGTGCCTCGCCGTCGAACGTCACAATGGCTGACCGACTTCCGCGGGAGAGGATCCCCAACGACCGCGCCTCTCCACCACAACGGGTCAAGAAGATGTCAAAAGGATCCTCAGAGAGGCCTAACCGTAGTGAGGGAAGACCACGACCTGCGTTGCTTTTATAATGCTCTGGAAGTTCTCAACAACCGCATATATCTTTTCTTCTCTCAGCTGAACGCAATTTTCACGTTTTACAATGCGGCTTCCCCACAACTTTAACCAAAAGCAAAAACAAAATTTTGAACTTTGCCGTCAACACCAAAAAGCATTCCATTTTCTTTTCTCCACACTTTTGTTGTTTTAGTTTTTTTTTTTTATTTTTGTGCCGAAAAAAGCCAGGAAATCCTTCGGTTTTCTTGCTCAAGATAGCTATTGTCGAAGTTCGTGAAGACAATGAACTGCCCCAGCACAGGCTTTCGAAACAGGCGCATTCGTAGACGTAAACTTGGAAGCACAATTCGCGAATTCGCACACTGATAATGGGGGCGAAATTCCACGTTGGTCGTTCTGCGTCGAACGTAGTCAAACGGCTTTCGACGGATCGGCTGGGTCCACTCTCGGGGTGCGGTCGGGGCCGCGAAAGCGAAAGGGTGTACAACGGATATGAAACTGTCCTTTGAAGGTAAACCTCCTACATAGAGATCTGTCTGGTTGGGTGAAATGACTAAATTAAACGAGAATCCTTCCAACCACAAAACAGTGAAACGAAGCCCCGACGTTTCGAAGCCTACTTGGCTCTTTCTTCAGGGGTGGCCGACGAGATGCTTTGGTGCCGCTACCTCGCGGGCGCCTCCCGTGACGGAGCTGGTAGGATGCGAGCAGACGACGCGCTATGTCAAAGCACGGAGAGTGGCTATGTTAGTTTGCGTCTATGCCAATTAAAAACGGTTTATTCATTAAAGAAACATGTCTCAGATATTTCTGTGAGTGATCTTCCTAATGGGTAACAGCGCCTCAAGTTGATTTTCATTAGAAAAAAACTTTCATATGTACAAACACAAGCCTGGAGATTCACATTACAGCTTGCGAGGCGTGCATCAGGGCTATTCACGGCCTATCTAATTCTTGTTTTCTTCGCACCTGTAGAGGTTCCCGTGAAGAAAAAAAAGAAAGAAAGAAAGAAAAGAAAGAAAAGGTTTTGCATTCACCAGAGTAAATCACGGGCTGTCATCTTAATTGAGCACGCGCGCACAGTTACGTTGCAAAGCGCCGCACACTTGTTTTAGCTACATTGAGCTTACCAACAATTTGTAAAGATTCGGAAGGGAACTGATCTCCTCATTTTGGACGGATGTACGAGAGATCTCAATAACATATTTCTTTGCATGCGCACTTGCCGATTCGACAACTTGGAATTGATTCCTGGCGGTGGCCCGCCGCGACTTGATCCGCTGCGTCGGTGTCGCGCTATTGACATTTACAAGCATATTCTCATTTCTCACAGAAACGGGACTTTCAAATTCTACAAGGTAACGACCACCACTACAATACACCTTTAGGAAAAAATTGAGCTGGCTAAGTGCAGCTTGCTACGTGCAGGCATCGATCTTTTGAGTCTCGAATTACTGCTTGTCATTCTAACTATGCCGCCTACACCGGGAGTTTGTTTTTAATTGCACCAACTCTAAAAAAAAGAGCACTTGCATTAGGTAACTTTTTATTGTACAATTAGTTTACCCAACTTGGCGGACACTAGGAAGAAGGTTGCTCGTACAATTAGGCGGCTAATTAACAAAAACTCTATATTACATTTCTAATCAGTAAGCGTTTCACTTAGAAAGAAGACGGTGAGAGTGCAGGCGAGCTGGTGGTAGCTAATCATGTTGTATTACACCTGAGACTGCGGTGGATGAAATTGGAAGAACTTTCAGTAGAAGGAACAGACACAGAGAACGTCTCAAACGTTATCTGTGTCTGTTCCTTCTACTGAAAGTTCTTCCAATTTCATCCACCGCAGTCTCAGGTGTAATACAACATCACTTAGAAACTTCCTGGGCATCATCCCAAACCACTAAATTAGCCCATTTTAGAAATTTTGAGAGCACATGCATTGTGTTTTGGGGTCCTAAAAATGGGTTCAAATGTGGCGCGGCAAGTCCGATTGTCCGTCTTTTTTTACCCGCCTTTTTGCTCCGCCAGTCTTGCGCCTGCATGGCAACTGGTAAAATTTTGCACAACACTATGCTTCATACGCGCTTGAAGTCAACCAGAATTGGCCGATTTAGCGGCTTTCGGCCATGCCCAGTAAGTTTCTAAATACGGCTCCGTTTGCTACCAACAAATTTAATTTAGAAATATCTGTTAATTGACCGCCCAATTGCACAAGCAAGCAACCTTGTTCATACTGTCCATCAAGTTGAGTAATCTAATTATAGAGTAAAAAGTTGCCTAAAAAAACTGCTTTTTTGGTATGACTAAAAACAAACATCCGGTATACTTCATCTTTCCGCACCCACCACCCTCATGAAACCGACGGAGTCATAGCGTCCAGGTTTATAAAAAAAATACCACCCCTAAGAAGCAGGGGTGGTATGGTCTAAACTCGAGGGGAACGTCCATCGGCTAGCACCGTCGGCGTCAAATGGTTAGCTTGCCCTTTGTGCTGACCTAGAAATATTGACCCCTTTTAATTTTATTTATTTATTTATTAAAAAAAACGAACAATTGAAGGATAAGCCCCCTTTTGTCAATTGTTTTGAAAGACGCCGGTGTGGCTCCAGTGTCCTCAAAACCGCTGATCCTTCGCTGCTTTGGCGCTGATCACACTTAGATAAATTACCTGACACTTTTTTTTTTCACTTCGTGTCTTCCAAAGTCGGAATTTTTGGATAAATCCGAATTGACAAAAATTTTACTGGCGGGTGTTTTTTGTTTTTCTTTTTTTGGGGGTTCATCCGAACACACGAAATATCCAAACCATCGTGCATGCCCAGTACGGCGGGTACGCTAGGGACGTTGGTTTGCTTGTAAACATAAGCTGGTGACGTACAACCATAATCCTTTGCGAGATGGAGAGTGTGTGTATTTCTGCACGTTGCACAAAGTGAACCGACGAACCTGTCGCCGCTTCAGTCGAACGCTGTCGTTCGTTTGTGACGTGTGGTACGTTCCAGAGTTTTGGTCGTTTTATTTTGTGTCGGCATGTCTCCTAGACAAATCTATAAGCCCAAGCGAAAAAGAAAATCATATTTAAAAAGTTTTTGTAATCGACACGCAAATTAAGTTTCTATTGGTTCAACCGATTCACTCCGCGATGTCGACGCTCACGTTGCTCTTTGGGAAACCTTGACAGCGCCTGAAAGCGGCGATCATCCGTGCGACGGCGTATTCTTCGATCAGTCCTCAACATCGGCTGAAAGACTGGAATACTGCGCCATGGTAACTGAACCTCCAGAAAAGGCTGTCGGGACACCGATCAGGTGGATTCTTCAGCTTTTTTTTCGGATACTTCTACGGGTTGTACGCCAGACACAACTGCTGGGGCTGCACCAGAGAGACGTCGCAGCGTTGACATCGGGCACTTCTTCCTATCTCTGCAAGACTCATCATCAAGGCATGAGCCTTTTGGCTGCATTTTTGCTGACATGGCATTCGTATCTGAGAAGCGGCATGGGTTGCGCATTTCCTTCACGTTCAAATGCAGGATGTGAAGCCGGGTCAGAGCCACACCCTGAGAAGGATTCGCGTGTTATGGACGTCAACAGCGCTGCTGTTTCTGGGGTTATGTCTGCTGGCGCTGGATTTTCTAATCTTTCGGAATTGCTTGTGGCCTTGAACATACCATCCATGGCCAGCGGAACTTTCGCAAGCAAGGAAGGTCCACTAATTGATGTCATTGAACTAGCGGCATGGCAGTCGATGAAAGAGGCAGGCGTGGAAGAAGCAACGAATGGCGAGGGAATGTTGAGAAGTCGACGGGGAGGGTTACCCGCTGATTACAGTCATCGCTGATGGTGCGTATGGTCCTAGTGGCCATACAAGAACAAGTACGACAGCTTAATCCGGGGTGGTAAGTACTATTTTGAACTTTTATTTTGAATTGTATAGAGCGCTAGGCAGTTATTTATACGAATATTTGTATCAATATTTTTATTTTGTCCTGCTACCTTATGGAATAATTTGCCTTATCGGATGTTGTTTTCTGAAGGACATGACTATTCGAATAAGATCACTCTATACTGGTCCGTTCCAGAGGTCACTCTATATTGGTACGTTCCAGTGTAGAGTGACCTTATGTTCGAAGCGGCTGTAGTACAAACTGTCGGAAGACAATTTTTAAAGGGGCCCTGCAACGACTTTTTTACTGTTTTTTTTTTAATTTGCACCGAACCTGAGCGCACTAAACGTAGTAACTTAGTGAACTTTTTCTTTCCTCGAAATTCGCTTTATTTTAAAAGTTATAGGCATATTAAAATTACAAAACAAGCAAAAAATAACCTCCTTCATGACGTCCTTGGTCCTCTGTCCCCCCTTTTCCCGCGCCGGAGGATTCCCCTTGCCGCGGTGACTGAGGAATGTGGGGAGGGAGGGGAAGACGGGGAAAGGAGGTGAGGCCGAGGAGAGAGAGCTGCCCGGGAACGGGGCAGCTCTCTCTCCTCAGCTGACCAGGACCAACAACGTCACGATTTCGTCACATGCCGCGCGCGTTCGACACCACGGGGCGCCCCCGTAGGAGGAGGAGGTTTCCGCGTCGTCCGGTTAAAATATGACGCACTGATATTTAGTTACTCTCTCCGTGCCCGCTGGGTTGCCCGAACCACAAGAGACGTGGAAACCGCAAAAAAGGTAGACGCTTAAATAGGATTGCAGGCCCCTTTAGGATTCACACCCGACAGCATTGCAACGTGAATCTGGGTAGTGCGGGTGATATAATATATTTTTATGATATACTGAGTGCGTCACCAGTGGAGTGTACAATAACAGGAAACTTTCAGCTCGTATTAAAAGTTTATTAGAACGCTAACCAGTGACTAATTGCGCAGTGACCAGTTGGCTTCCACTTTCTCTGGTAAATAATAATCATACCATGTAGGTTTCCATGCAAATTATTTATATCTTGTCGAAAATTTCGGAGCGGGTGTGACCACGGAAATGATTAGCCACCATAAAAAAATATCCTCCCTCCTTGAACATAATCTAGCACAAAGGCTACAGCGCCGGAAGCAGCGCAGTATTTCCATAAGCTGCGCACTTGAGTTCTTCCCAGTAGAATATCCCAACTACTTTTATGATAATTGATACTTTTATGACATCCCCCCCCCTTCAACGCAAGGTTTCCCCACCTTTCTCCTCATCATGTATAATACTTTTTTTTTTCGGAAGAGTTAAAATTATGTCAGGCGAAATTGAGTTGAAGTGGAATGTCATGTACCCGTGGTCACCTCTACAGTGATTTTTCTCGCATACTATGACTGATTCTCTTTTAAAAACATTTGAGATCGGTGCATTAACAGATATAGTCCGAATCTAAAAAAATAAAAAAAATAGCTTAGTTTTAGTTTCTGGATCTGGCTCTTTAAAAAAAATGATAATTTCAAGAAGCCATATTACCACTAACTGGGTCTTGCTAGACGTTATTTTAAAATGATTTATTACTGTTGGTTCGAGCAGCCAAACCAAACCTCTTTCCCAGACTCCATATGGTCGCATTTGTGTCAATCAGCGATTGCCATCTCTCTCCAATATTTACGCGCAGCATGTCTTTTCCCATCCACAGTTTCTACAGCACTGCGTCGCGCGTACGAGTGTGTGAGATCAAGAAAAATAGAAAGACTATACGTGTAACTTTTATATAATACATTTTGGTACCTCTATTGTGTATATTATTGGACTCCTACTGTTCTTCTGATTTTCCTAAGTGTGAAAAAGTTATTTCCTTTTTCAGGGTGCCATCATTGGCTTCCACTCACAAGGTTCTATTCGTCGGTGTGCACAACAAGCTATGCACAATGTGCACCCAAGCTAAGTCAGGGGAGCCTTTGGAACCACACCGTTGCTACAAGAACTGGGAGGGGAGTTCCACTAGCATGGAAAAAAACATAACTGCCGAGTGTTTCCAACACAGCGTTGAGATCCATGGTGTAAAATACATCCGACCTCATAGCACGTCTTATGGAAACCAAGTTGTTTAAAAGGTTGAATGAAGGAACCATGCGGGAAACTTCGAGAAATTGCTACGCAAAGGAAGGAGCACTCTGTACCTGCTGAGTTGAAGAAGCTTATTTTTCAAAGGGCCACACGCTTGAGGAGAGGCGTCGATACGGCAATCAAAGCAGTATCGCCTGCAAAACAGTTTTCTCTACGTCAGAGAACTCAGAATCTTGAGGACATCCGAGACGGCCCCAGTTACGCCTTTGGAGAGCATGGAAGCTGCTCTTCTCGCTTTTGCAGTGGACAAAGCCTGGTGAATTCAATTACGTCAACCGAATGAGGACCTGGTGGTCTTTTCGCCGGAGTTCTGACTGCCATGGGTCGTGTCACTAGCAACGCGAGCAGTTTGACCCATGACGCTGGCAATAATATTGCAGAACCCGTTAACACAGTGGCGGCCAAGTTTGTTGGTGGAAAGCGTGTGGACTATTCCAAGAAACTGCCACACGTGGGACGATGCTTCAGAGCTGCATTAGCCTTTCACTCGCCTGCCCGATTTCGCTACAAGCTTCATAACCCATTTTCTCAAAAGAGCCCTGGCAAGTACACACAGAGACACATGAAGGTGCATGAGGTCTCGACCGGGTGCGGCGAGAAAACAAAGACTGTCAAACAGCCGCGTTGCAGGAAGCTGCATCTTCCAGGCGCCCTGGCCCTGATGCAGACTGGACCGGCGGCACAGCAACCGCACATGGAATAAGAGAAGCTGGAGAGTCGTCTTTGAGGTCACCCCAGACGTCGTGCCCTAGGCATCGGCCTAGACGTAAAGATAACAGCTTTGCTGGATCTTCAGCTTCACGTGAAGTGGAAGGGCTCTACAATTTTTGTGGTAAAATATGTTCTAAATTTTAGGCGGGCCCGGACAGGTTGTAGTTCATAAACAGTCAAAAATATTGTGTATGGGACAAATTTGGTGTGACCCTGGTCATACCTGACATTCTTATGACAAGATAAAAAGAGAATGACCCTCCTACACCACCATATCAATTGAACCACCTACTCTAGGATGCACTGGAAATTTCAAAACTACAAAAAAAGATTATCTTCAGCCTCAGCCTAGATGGCTTCACATTCTCATGTTGTCAATCAGTTCTGCTATGCGCTGAGAAAGAAAGGAGGAGACGAGAGCTCGCGGGGACATCAAAACGCCGAGCTCTGATCCGAATGATTAGTATGTAGTAGACCTACCGTAAAGTTCCGAAAGAACGCCCACCCAAAATGAAGAGATAAATGGTGAAAAACATGGGGTGGAGCTATCTTTTGGGACGCCACAGCAAAACTTTATCAAAAATAGGCTACAAACTATGACACGGAAACTGATACCGCAGATCGCGGACACCGTAAATTCGTGTTTCACGATGCGATAAACACGCGGAAACCCGCTACAAACTTGCCTGTCACAGGAGCCGATATCGCACGCGCAGGTCGCTGACAAAAAGGCAGCAATTCGCTACAAACTCGTATGTTATGGGAACAAATACCGCAGATCACGAACGCAGCAAAATTGTATTTCACAATGCAATATATAGTGCACGCGGGACCAACTCGCGTGGAATCGAGATCGCACACGCAGATCGCGGACAAAAACGCGGTAATCCACTATAAACTCGCTTGTCTGACGTGCCGGTACAGCAAATTGCGCAATTGATGCGATTCCCGTCGGACATTGCGGCGTCAGCAAAGCTAGCAAGCAGATGAAAACGCGCACCCTATACAGTAAACTAGCTGCCTTTGTCTCCGCTGCATTCGTCAAACGCGTTTGAATGCGAAAGCCAAACGCTGGATGCCGGTGTTCCACGTTCGATGAGTGCAGTAGGGACAAAGGCAGCTAGTTTTAGGTCTACCCACTAATCCTTCCAACCAGAGCTGGGCATTCTGACGTCCCCTCTCGTCTCCTCCTCTCCCTCAGTTGCTCGGCGCACAGCATGGCAGATGCCGTGCTTACAGCTACAGATACAAGATGCAATGGAGTAATACTGCGGTAAAATCACTCGTTTATTGAAGAATGTGAAGGTGGTGATTATTCTACATGAAACCAGACACACCAGACACTGTGATGCATGTCCGTGATGAAGTGATGCTTTCCAGTGCCGGGAAGAGACAAACCGAGGCCAACGAAAGCGCACGAGGATCTTGGCCACAGGCCGAACTGGTGTGACCGCCCGCCAACGTTGGTGCGAGCCATGTTTCGTGAAGTGCTGCTTGTCCTCCGAGATGCCCGACTGCTGCGCAGAAAGAGCGACTGCCACGCTGCTGCCTTCGACCCTAGGCTCCCAATCGATGAATTGTGCCGTGCAGAGGATAGTGTCCTGCATTATCAAATTACCATCAGTCAGACACTACTCTTCATTGTCTCAAAACTAAGCTATGTAAACTTCCACCTGCAAAAAAAAAGAAAAAAGAATTAATGCTTTTGTTTAGTTTATTACCCAAATGTTTCTTATGCAAAGGTCATCAACAATATACAGGGTGTTCTTTCTTAGGCTTAACAAATTTGTTTTTAAAAAAGACTGTAAAAACGACACTAATGCAGTCTGTTGTGCAGGCGAGTTTTACGGTGAGGCACGCTTAAACAAGCTAGGATATTAAAATTAAACGGACAGATTATTCTTGAAACGGAGTAATCGTAGGTTACTTCGTATATACACCAAGTTCCGCGATTTTTAGAGCTCTAGTACTGCAATAATCAATTTACGAAGTTTGCTCATTCTCTACGTGATCACAAACACTCTCTCACTCTACGTGCCTTTGTCTCCACTGCACTCGTCAAGCGCGTTTGAACGTGCAAGCCAAACACCGGATGACGGCGTTCCGCATTCGATGAGCGCAGTGGAGGCAAAGGCGGCTGGCATTAGGCTTATGCACTAATCGTTCGAACCAGAGCGCGGCGTTCTGACACCCATGCCCTCTTTTGTCTCATCCTCTTTCGGTTTCTCTGTGCGTATAGGGGGCAAACTCGTCACGACAAGTCAGCTGATTAGCTAAGATATATTAGGCAACTTTTCAGTTAATAAAAAGAAGCATATGGTTCCAATTAGAAACTTGCCGAGTGTCGTCGAAGAACCTTAAATAAGTAAATTCTATAAAGAAGTGGAGCATGTGGGAAGCAGGGTGAACTGCTCGAGTTACCCCTCTTACAGCAGGTGCAAGGCTACCGGTGCCATAACACACTCGAGCGGTTTCTTTGCCTTTTATCATCAGCATTTCCTTACCGCTAGCCTTGTGCCTGTTGCACGTGTGGTAACTTGAGCGCACTTCTGCACTTCGCTTGCACTCAAAGTATTTATAAAAAAGATTTAGTGGTTTCCAGTGATGCTCAAGAAGTTTCTAATTAGAACTATATGTTCATACTCAAAAATTAAAAAGTTAATAGACAAATTTTACTTTATTATAGAACTCATCGTGACGATTAGCCCACTATATTATTTTTTCCTGGCTGTATAGCTCCCCTGCAAAGACCACATTAGTGTAGGTTTTGCAACATATTTTAAAAACAAATCTTTGAAGTCTAAAAAAACCACCTTGTATACACAGATCGGTGCAGCGTGACGTGGCGTGATGTCACGATGCCATGTGGAAGTGTCGCCTGACATTGTGTAACATGGCACAGCATCACATGACCTTTTTATTCTCATTTCATGAACTGTCTGTCCTCACACACAAGCATGATAGTGCTTTAATGAGACAAAATGCACTGCATGATTTGTACAATCCCAACGCAAACCCTACGGTCTAAAAAAAAAAAGTCTGAAAGTTTGCTTTTCCAGCGTTAATCACACAAACAGACGGACAATCCCGGCGAACCATAGAAAGGTCAAAGCAGACAAGGAAGCTCGGAATACGGTTAGCCCTATAAAGTACTTTCCTCCCCTCCAAAAGATCAGATGAACCAAGAAACAAAAGACCGCTAGCATTTTTGGCAGCCTTAAAGGAGCTGTGCAACGATTTTAACGTTGAAAGAATTGGCGTTATCTACTTTTGACATTGTTCACCTTGTCACAAAGGACAGAAAACACACCTCCTTCTTTCGAAATGTTGCAATTTTGCCGCGTAATCGCGAGGCAAAAATTAGAATATTCCTCCACCTGCAGCCGCTAGCGGCGGCCATGAGAAAAACGCGGCATGACGTCAATGGGGAATCTTGTAGAAAGATAGCAAGTTGTGCGAATACCTGCTCGATAAAAGGTAACTTTTCTATAAATCTTGTCGTTCCAACATAAATATAAATGCGTCAAAAACCTGGTATCATCGACAAAACTTTTATTATACGGAGTTTCAGTGGCGCCATCTATCCTAGGTCCACAAAACCGTCAGCTGCGGAACAGCCGCCAGGAGCCGGAGGGGGAGGGGGTACAGGGCCGGACGGGTATGGCCGGACCCGGATGAGACTTTCCTCCTTTCACCATGTTGTTCGCGCTGCGCACGCCAGCACGTAATCACGCGGTCGCGAGCGGATGAGTTCTTGCCGCTCACTGATGGCTCTAAAAGAGAGCTTCACCGGAACCCCGCACCTTCCCCATTGACGTCACAGCGCACGTGACTCGGAAGTCAGTGAAGGAGTTGAGAGGCGCCGAAAACCTCAATCTTTGTCCATTTTTTAAATAAAAAATAGGACATGCAGGCGAAAGCGGTTTTTTGTTCTTTACTTCAGAAATGTCGAGACACCAACTCCCACATTAGTTAAGCAAAGCACTGAAACTGTTGCACAGCTCCTTTAAGACACCATACGTACATCGGACGAGGCACTCGTTTCACGATGGAAGACACACAAAAAAGAAACACAACGAACAATCGCTTTACGAGCGGAATTCGCCATTGCTACCCGAAAGAAAAAAATCGCCTAACTACCACGCCCCCTTTTCAGTGTGGCTCTTCACTTGGGACATTCTGTTTTGACGGCTCTCCGTACGCGTCCGTCCAACCACGCCCCGGAACATGCAAACGAGGTGCACAGACCCAAAGAGAGCCGAGGCGCCGCCTAGGCCTTGGACGGCTGGTTGCGCCAGGTGGTGAGGTGTCCCTCGGAGCAGACGGCGCTCATCTCCACCAGGGTGCCGTTCACCTTCACCTCGGGCACTACGGGGCGCAGGCAGTTCTGGCACTTGTCCAGCAGCTGCAGCAGGGAGCTGCCAGACACCACATACTTCTTGGGGGCCTTGGGCTCTCCAGGCGCTGCGCGGCTTCTGCGAGCGGGAAGTGGAGAGGACGACTCACAATGCGCCCAGATTTCCGAGCGTTTCCAACCACTGATCTCTATTATAGGGGGCCGGATGGCGCATTCAGCAGACAGGTATGAAGCCACCGGAAGTAAGCGGCTTGTCCTGGAAGTGAGCGCTTGGCAGGCTTTGTAACCCTTGTCGAGAGCTGGTTCGAAAAGCGTCGAGGAAGATGGATTTTCACTTGTCACCCCAAGAGAGCCTGCTTGTTGCGCAGAAAGAGCGCATGCAGACCCGAGAAGTATCATGGGAAGCCATTCAATGTAAACATTTTGAGGTTCTAGTTGATCAAGTGTGCATATGTCCCATGTTTAAATGCATCATTTTTGGGATTTAATTTGGAGCATGATTATTAAAATTCACTTAAAGACACCGGAAAGTATGGACCAAAACATCGACTGATTGCACTAGGAAACCCAGCAGATGCCCGACTTCCGGGACAAGCATCAAAATTCCAGTGGCTTCACCTGCGCCCTGTTCAAAGAGCAGCTATGTGCTATCCAACCTTATATAATAGAGATCAGTGTTTCCAACTGCTCCGTTGGGGACAGGCCACGTTTGCAATATGACCCGCGAGGAGGAGGCCTAAGCGTTCGTCGTCGGCGACCGTGTCCGAGCTTTGCCCGGCCTTTGCACGCTCTCCCCTTTTCGCCGCATAACAACACGACAGATGCACAGTTCCGATCGACTGGAGCGTTTCCCATTAAATTGCAAATGCCCTCCACGGTTTGACTGCTCTCTCTCTTAAATCTAGGCTCTCAAATGGCTCTTGGAAGCGAGTAGAATCTCAGGATGTGGTTGACAAAGCACGTGGCTTTTAACCACACTGAACTCCCAAAACATTTTTTAGAGCGCAGCTCTTAGGCACTTGTTTCCGGGTTGAGTGGTGTCGGCATAACCGCGCATGCATTATGGGACGTTTCCCATAATAACGTCACACGTGACGTCACGTGTGACAACATAAAGGTAATATTTTCCTGCTAAATTTGGTGGAAAATGTTTCCCGCTAAATTTGTCGAGAAATCTTTTGTTAAATTTAGTGAGGAAATTTTACTCTCGTGACATCACCGCTAAATTTAGTGGAAAAACTTCCCGCCAAATTTAGCGGGAAAATTTTCGCTAAATTTCTCCGCTATATTTAGGGAGGAAATGTTTGCTAAATTTCTTTCTAAATTTAGTGGGAATATTTCCCCGCTAAATTTAATGGGGAAAGATTCGCTTAATTTAGAGGGAAATTTAGCGAAAATTTTCCGCTAAATTAGAGGGGAGCAGGAGAGGAGGGAATACGGAGGGGAGCAAAGACATACCCTCTCCTCTGTACCCTCCCTCCTCCTCCTCAAGAGCTGCGCTCTAATTCAGCATCATAGAAAATTGTAAACGTCTTTCATTTTTTTTTCTGTCGTAAAGTGTCTGGATAACGTATGTCAAAAAATAAATGCCGTCCCTAAAAATAATTGCAATATTTATGTCATCCGACTCATCTATGCGATCCCGAAAGACGGTTCCATTCTGGGTCGACATGCCGAGAGTAAACACACGTTCGGGGATCGCTTCTCGCTCAAAACGAGTCTCGCAACAATGTTGAGGTAACATCTGTTTTTTCTTACAGGAAAAGTGAATTTTGTGGCATACATGTCCAATCCAAGCACTGAAAAACATAATCGTTGGGAGCTCAGTGTGCCTAGGAGCGATTCAGAAATGAATGAATGAATGAATTTATTGAATCAGGATGGCTCTGTGGCCGGTATGGGGAGAGGGGTAGGACGGTGGGGGCATTCTGCAGTTCATGTTCTGCTGACAAGGTGGGCCTCCTTGGCAAAGTTCCACAGTGCAAGCAGCGTTGCATTGACGTTGTCATTGGGATATATCCATTCGTGGAGTGTCTGGACTCCTGGTGGCTTGTGCTTGTCGCGAATGGCTGCTAGAGCCGGGCAGGACCATAGTAGATGAATGACCGTTGGTGGTTCCTGTCGACACTGCTTACAAAGTAGTAGAGCCAAGGGGATCTGCGTGGTTTTGTGTTGCTTGTAGTATTCCCATCTTGCGATGATGTCTTCAGTAAAGGCGAATCCGGAGCGGGCTTTGGTAAGGAGGACTTGTGCCCCTCTGGGAATGTTCCGGGGTATGGGGCGTTGTAGTGGGGGAATGGTGTTTCGTAGTTCCTCCTTGTTTTCGTATCTTATTCCCATTCGTTGCTCTTCTGGAGGCAGCTTGTATTGGAGGGTGGGCACTGCCGACTCCGTGGGGTGATTGAGAAGAGCCTCCCTCGCGAGTCTGTGTGCCTCCTCGTTGCCCGCGTTCCCGCTATGGCCGGGTATCCACTGCACTTGAACCACGATATTGTAGTTCCTATGGATTTCTTTGCAGAGTTCCTTGATGTAGTAAGGAGTAGAGTTCCGCCGTACGGGGCCTCATAAGGCTTTGAGAGCCTCTAGGCTGTCCGTGAGAATGATTGCTTTGGTCAAAGCGTGGGGTGTTGGTTCCATCAGTGTCCTTATTCCCAGAAGGATGGCCTGCAACTCTACCTCCCTCGGAGAAATTTTGTCAACTGTGGAGAAACACTGGGTGCGTGTCATGCCGAATGTGTCCGTGGCAGCTATGGCCAGGAGGTTGCCGCCATCCTGTCTTGCTCCGTCCACGTAGATCTGCTTGTCCTCTGGGCACGTCGGAGGGGCTGCTTGTGCGTGCATGTCCCTTTGGTGAGTGTGTTCAGTGGTGGTTACTTTCACAGGTACAGGCTTCGTAGTGGTCACGAGTATGTCTTCCCAAGGGGGTACCATGGGGTCGAACGTTGTAGCGTGGAACGTACGGTCATCATATTCCAGGAGACGTTGACCTTGTGGGGTGTGGAGCCGTCGTGCCTGATCATTGGTTGCTCTGGTTGAGATAACGTCCGGCAGTGCTGGGAGTTGACAGTACCTGTAGAGTTCTTCTGTGCGCGTGTGATGTGGGAGGCCTGTAATGACCCGCAGGGCTTGTCTATAGAGGCTTTCAAGTTTCTGTAGTTGTACTCGAGTGAGCTGGTAGTGAATAGCCCCGTAGCACGCGCGTGAGACCAGGACGGCTTGCACGAGCACACGGGTAATGTCCTGCGTTGCTCCTCCAAACTTGTTGGATATTCTCCTAATTAGATGCAGGAGCTTCTTCCATGTCGGGGTGAGTTGCTTGAGCCATGTTTCTGCTCCTCCTTTGGTGCTGATGGGCACCCCGAGTATGCAAATCCAGCCTTCATTAGGTTGGGAGAGTGTCCTGTCTTGTACCGTGAGTGACACCTTGGCTCGTTCTGCGGGAGAACCTCCGATGAGGAGAAATTGTGTTTTCTCTGGCGATATTTGCATACCTGTTGGGGCTATAGCTTTCTCAATGATGAGGAGTGTGTTCTGGATCTCATCACAGGCCCGCTCTGTACTTTCAAAATCACCACTCTCTGACCACAACGTGATATCGTCCGCATAGAACTAAAGTGTATAGTAGATTCCTTTTCGAGGGCCATCGCTATGGATCTCATAACAATGTTAAAGAGCATCGGTGAGATAATTGAGCCTTGAGGTACCCCTACTTCATTGCTGTATATGCGGGGGTTCGACGTTCCTGGCATACGTCCTCCTGGATATGCTTCCCGGAGGCTGTCGAGTATGGCCTCGTGGGTGACTGTGTCAAAAGCTTTCTTTAAGTCGACAGCCACCAGGATATGTGGCTGCAGTCTTCTGTGTTTGCAGAGTACCCTACGATAGAAGGAACAGGCTATCATGTGTCCCCATATTGGGCCGAAAGCCTGTCTGTGCTGGATGGAAAAAGGGGAAGCACTCTTCCAAGATGGTGATTGAGCCTATTGACGCACATTCTTTCCAGGAGCTTACAGATGGTGGGTGTGAGAGAGACAGGCCTCAGATGGCTTGTCGTGTTGGGCTGTTTGCCAGGCTTGGGTATCGGAGTGACCATAGCATGTTAGAGTGCGGGAGGGAGCTCCCCGCTCACCCAAACATTATTGATTGCTTCCAAAAGGGATGTCTTGCCTTCTTCAGGCAAGTTCCGAAGTGCAGACCACGTAATGCCGTCCTTTCCTGGGGCACTTTTTACTCGAACTTGATCAAGGGCCGTGACGAGCTCCGTCATAGTAAACAGACTTTCGATAGGGTTGCTCTCATCAACTTCCTCAGGCACGTATAGGAGCTGACGTGGAGGCGTCGCAGGTTGGGGGAAAAAATCCGAGCCGCTTCCTCCTCGATGTCTTCGAAAGATTTGTTTTGCTGAAGGGCTACAGTTGGAACTATGTTGGGTGTCCAGCTCTTGCCTTGGAGTGCGGTGAACGTGGTCCAGAGCTTCGCCAGTCCCGTTCTGCTGTTGAAGGATGCACAATGCTCTGTCCAGCGTGTTCTCGAAAGGGTTTTGGAATGTTGTCTTATCTGTGCGGTCTTATGCCGTAGTTTGATAAGCTCCTTGTATGTTTGGCCGTTGCTGAGATATTGCTCGTGCATTTGCTCTCAAGTTTCCCAAAGATTAAGAAGATGTTTGTCTGGTGCCAGTGCATCTTCGGCGAGTTCCAGTTCCCGAGTTGATTCGGTAAGGGCACTTGTGATGGTGTCTATAAGTGTTAAGGGGAGACACTACCCAGAAAAAAAATTTCTGCAAAAAAAGTTGATTTTGAAAAATGACATATTTACATCTACCAACATCTAGAGAGTATTCCCAGCAAGTTTCATAAGTTTACACTGCATAGTTAATTTTTTATAAATTATTTTCTGTTCACAGAAGCTAAAGAAAAGGTAGAGTTTGGAGCACTTTGAACGCATTTTTCTCCGTTCCACTTTTTGGTATAAATTCCATTTTAGTCAATCTATCGTTTGATAATGGCAATATAGGGAAGGCTCGTTCTTCACTCTTCCTGACTGAAATTTAATAAGGAATGCGCCTATGGAATTGTTTTGTCACTTTACGGATGTCTTTTATAAAAAATGTTGACATTTTGTCGAAGACACAGAACACCAAAAAGTTGACAAATTTTGCAGAAGAAAACATTTGTAGAAATAAATGACTTTTTACAAAAAACTCTCCATAGGCGCAACCCCTAGGCATTCTGCTACGTATCTAGCAAATAAAAATCTTGAAATTTGCAATAGTTTTCCAATGACAGATTAACTAAACAATGTAGGCGTGTTGCTGATAGAAGGTGCTCTAATTTCCTTCCCATTTACCCGACAGACCTGAAATTTGGTTACGCACCCTCCAGCATGACCACCAGCCTACCCTGTAAATTTCATTAACTTAAAGCCAAGGGTTCAAAAGCTGACCCTCCCGGGAGGTGTACCCCCTTAAGCAGTCTCCCTCGTGTATACGAGATGCCGTTTCCTCACGGAAACGGTCCCAGTCCGTGCAGCAAACCTTTCGTTTCCGCTTCCTTTGACCTGTACTGAGTGTCAGCCATATAGGGTAGTGATCACTGCTCCACGGGTCTCCCTCACAGTCCCATGATGTAATAAGCCTGTGTGAGCTCCATGTGAGGTCTGGTGTGGTGCACTGATGTCGAGAGTGTAAGGCCACCCGAGTCGGAATGTCCAAGTCGTTGAGGAGAATCAGGTTTGCCAAGTTGGCCTGTTGCTCAAGTTCGACGCCCCTTGGTGTGTTGCGCTTGTATCCCCAGGTCGTGTTAGCTGCATTGAAGTCTCCTGCTATCAATATGCCATCGCTGGGGAATAGCGAGCGCAAGTGAGACATCCATGTGAAGTTGCCTCTACGCTGTCGTCCAGTGTAGGGGCGTAGATAAACGGATACAAGGATAATTTTCTGCGGAGAATTCAAATCTATACGTACGGCCACCACCTCCTGTGTATCGCTGCAGTATGCTGTGGTGTCCAATTGGCAGCGCCGAATGTTCCTCTGTATGAAGATAGCTGCTTGGGCAGTTGGGTCGGTTGTACCTTCATGTATTATACTAGGTTGGAAGTAGCCCTGGTAACCTGCGATTCCAGGTGACGTGCCTCGTGTTTCTTGAAGGAGGATAGCTATGGGGAGGGTTACCATGGTCCGAAGTCGTTCTCCTAATTCCGCTGCGTTAGCACGAAGGCTGCGGCAATTCCATTGTAGAATCCTATTGCGCACATCCATTGTTGTGGCAAGGGGGGGGTGTGAGATATCATCTTGGCCTCGTTCCGTCCTTCCGAGTGTGCTCTTAAGGTCCCCTAGCTTCTTCATGATTTCATTTAGTGTGTATTCCAAGTTGCTGAAGCGTTCGGCATAGGCATTGAGTTGCCTCCCTTGCTTCTGTACATTGCTGACCGTTGTGTTTAAAATCCGTTCGTAGTGATCCATGCGTGTTGGGGTCGGTGAGCTAGGTTGCCTCTCTTGTCTCTGTACGCTGTTGTTGACAGTGGTGCTTGGGGTCCCGCCGCAGTCATTAAGTCTTGTGGGGGTTGGCGACCTGGACTGCTGCCGCTCCGGTGTTCGTTGCCGTGGCTGCGATGGGGGTTTCCCGTGTTGAGGTGTCTGGGCTCGACGTGGAGCCTCCTGTTGCTGCTGGCTTTTCCTCTCTACTGCTTCCTTTACTTGTGTAGTCGGTTGTTGCTATAGTAGTTCCTTGAGCTGTTGTGAGGCGTCGTCGATGATTTTACGCATGGCTGCAATTTTTTGGTCAAGTGTAGCGCTCAAGGGAACGGCAGATGCCGAGGATGCCGAGGCAACAGTGGCATAGTCTTTCTTCGTACTCCCGCACTTTGCTGACTGGGTTTGGGTGGCTATCTCTGTCCCCAGGAGGTTGGGGAAATCTTCAGTGCCATGTGGTAGGGGTCGGGAGCTAGCTGTGCGCCGTCTCGAGCGACTGCGAGAACGGCGGTCAACTCTGTCTCTGTTTTTCTGAAGACGTCGTTCCTTTTCAGGGCAGGATGCATCCGTCGCTAAGTGACCATCCTCATCGCAGGTGACGCAATGTTTGATGTCCGTTGCGCATGCCTGTTCTGCGTGGTAAAGGCCACATTGACTGCATACCTCACCATTCGGGCAGTGCTTCTTCATATGGCCTTCACCGTGGCACCTATAGCAAATGAGCAGTCGAGGAATATATGGAGTCACCCTGCAGAGTTCACTGTAGTACTTGACATATTTAGGTAGCAGCGGCGTGTCAAAGGTAATGAGTGCGCGGTCGCTTGAGCCCATTAGAAGCGCAGTTTGGGTCAATGTGCCAAAATACAGAATCACGCCTAGCTCGAAATATGTATTAGTACTTAACGTTGCTCCACAAGGCAGGCTCTAGACCAAGGGTCTAAACCTCATTAGAGTGTGCGAGCCAGATAGTCCACCCCCGATAGGACGAGGGTAAACAAGAAGGAATGGGGGGAGAGGAATATTTTGCTTTTTTGGGCAAACAAATTAAACAAACAGCATATCTGTTTCGTGTTGCAAAGCAACCGACTGCATTGGCGACACCTTAGAGATTTTCTAGAGAAGGAACCTTGTTCTTTCTACTTTTTGTAAGCTCATCGTTTTCCCATCTTAAAAGTTTATTTGCATATGTATGACTACTTTGGTATCACACGTGATGTTATAGGAAGATTTAAAACATGAACATACTGGCGGTTTTGAATAGAACAAGCAAGCACACCGTCCTTGCCCTGTCGCACAATTCACTAGACTCAACAGGCATAGAAAAAATACCTCTTCATACGGCAGTTTTTGGTTTCCTGACGATTTTTAAAGCAGCATTATAAGAAAATACTCTTGTATTGCCCGACAGCTAGAAGCCCAAGCCCATAGCTTAATCATTGGCAGTTTCTCCTACTGAGCAAGAGTTTGTGCAGCCAAGGTGCCTCCTTGATCAAAGAGCTCACACTTGTGGCCTAATTGTGGCGTTGCGATTCCGGTTGATTTACATGAAAAAGGGCTGAGAAGCAAATATTTAGACAAAGTAATGCTTTGTCCAAAAGGAAACCATAGTGAAAAATGTGTGAGCATGTTGTACGAGCAGCTCTCTTTCAAGCGGAAATGAATCACTGATATAGAACTATTATTTATCACGCATATAGTGCTCAAGGCTTGGGAACGGAATATTGCTACCGTGGGATGCTTGCGGGCCGTGTCCCAGAGAGTCGCAGGCCGCGTGTTTGAGACCCCTGTTCTAGATGGCCTAACTTTGCCAGACAACAATGCAAAGCAGAATTGAATGGTCCAAATTCCAACAACAGCTCTGGCATATTCCGAAGACGAACAAAGAAGTTTTGATTTGGAAGTTTGTAGATTTTAGGTAAAAAATTGGCTAACATCAGTCTACACTCTCGATTTTACACCCGCCACGGTCAATAATGTTACTCCAAAATAATGATTTCTTTATTTAAAGTGCCCTTTTAAGAAAGCATTCTTAACTGCTGGTGAAGCACCCTGTATGAAGCCAAGAAGTCAGTAGGCAGGAACAAACTCCAACCCGTGCCTCGTGAAGAGAACAGTGTGACTGTAGCTTCGGGACATCGGTATTACCATGGGATGGGGCTTTATGTGGCAGACAAACTGCATAACACTTTAAGCTGGGGGTTCTCCAGCTGGGTTCCCCACAGCACCCTTAGAGGTCCCCCAAAGCACCCCCAGGGGTTCCCCAAGCACCCTCAGGAATTCCCCAAACACCCTCAGGGGTTCCTCCAAGCATCCTCAGAGGTTCCCCCAAGCAGCTGTGCACTCGACAGTTGAATAGTTCCTTTCCAACGTGATAGCGACATCGCCCTGCGGCAAGGCCGCCCTCTTGCAAGTCTTTTCGGCAAATGTCTGAAGGTAACAAATGTAAGTGCATACAGTATGTACCATTGAGAGTTTGAACAATTTTTGTGCTTGCATGCCTCCACTAACGTGCAAGCACGTCTTCAAATAGTTGCAAAGTCTCGCCGGTCTCGCTCTGCATCTGGTTCGTGCGTTTGTCGTTTCGTTTATAGATTTTTCTTTTTGTTTGTGTGTGAGGAGTTTGGGCTGGCTACTAAGCGCATGGGACGTTCAGTGTTGCAAATGAAAACGCTGCCTCCTAGATGTTTCTTGCCCGGTGCAAACGACCAACAAGCAGAATATTATCATTTTGCAGTCTGTGTTGCGGTTAAACTGACATTTTTTTACACAAAATGTTGTGCAATCTACTGCAACTTTGAAGACAATTTTTGAGGATTAAAAACTTTTTTCGTATGTTATATATAATGCAAAATAAATCATCCGTTTGGAGACATTTAGCAGAGTAACACCAAGCAAACGTTACATACTGCCTGATAGTCTAGTTGTGTTTTGAAAAGTTTTCTTGGATTCCCAATTGCTTCAAAAAATCTGGTTAAAAAACATCAGTCGATTGCATGACACCTGTCGGAAAAATGTGTAACGCCGACTGCAAGCAAGGTGATAATTTTGTGATCGCCACTTTCTATCACTTTCCAGTCCGGAGGTCCCAAGTCCGAACTTTGCTCAGTTTGTGGTGGCAAGTTTGACGGGACACGTCAGATGAGTACAGCAAATATTTGGATGGGGGACATCAAAATTGTTTAGTTACATCAAAATCGCGTTTAGTTACATCGTCGGGGAAAATGAAAGTGATATTCCGATTTGCGGGATAAAACTACGCTATAGTCGGTTAC